>PVLD010006163.1:21900-103573 GCA_004027595.1 Dinomys branickii | reverse complement strand
GACTATACTATAACATACAGGGGTGTATACAAACTGCCATGGTTGGAGGTGGGAAAGCACATATGCTCACAGCGGACCGCCCGGCTCCACCCTGTTGTCGTGCTATGGGTGGGGGCGGGTCCAGACCATGTGGCTCCAGCATTACCGTTCCCCACCCCTTGCAGCTGGGCAATGGGTCTCCGAAGCTGAAGCTACGAATCAGGCTATTTATTTTGTAGAATGTTCTTTAATTTGGTTTGTATCGTTCTAAGATTCAGGGTTTTCATAGTTGATGGTAAAACCACAGAAGGGATGCTATGTCTTTCTTTCTTTTCTTTTTTTCTTTTTTGTCTTTTTGAGACAGGGTCCCACTATGTAGTTCAGGCCAGCCTTGAGCTCACTTTGTAGCCCAGGCTGGTCTCGAACTTGCAATGATCCTCCTACCTCTGCGTCCCGAGTGCTGGGATTACAGGTGTGCGCCACCATGCCTGGCTGTCTTTCTTTGTGTTTTCTATTTGAGATCTGTGATGTCAACTTGTCTCATTATAAACAATAAATTCTGATTACTTCTTTAAGGCATTTGTCTACCAAGTTTCTTTTTTATAAACTTTTAAAAAAAACTTTTTAAATAAAAAGTCTAATGTGGGGAGCTAAACTGAGACTATACAACTATCTCATTTCTCTACAAATATTTTGTTCTGGCTTGTATCTAGATGTCCCCACAAATCCTCATGTGCTCAGAGGTGAGGATTTTCAAGGGTGTATGATAACTACCTTAGTATACTGATTGGTTTAGTAAGTTCTGGGTGTGAATAATGGGAAGGCTCACACTAAGAGTGGGTGGCACCAACCACCAGATTTGTAGCCTGAAAGGAGTAAAAGGGGAAGGGAGGAACGCTGTTGCTGTTGCTGTCTGCCTGCCCTGTCATGCCATCTCCTCTGTGATGCCCCCGTGCCGTGCTACCCTGCCTTGGAGCCAGCCAAACACGGGCTGAAACCTCTACACACTGTGAGCTAAAATAACCCTTTTCTTTTTAAAGTTGGGGGTGTCAAGTATTTTGACCCAGCAATGAGAAAACAGCTGAGACTTTTTCAGTTTTAGCATCCTTGGATGACTCTTGAGTGTGTTAGCTATTACTGTAGTAATAATTGAATCCTTGTTCTCTAGTTTTATTATTCACCTCCTTCTGTTAGCCAGAACCCTCTATTCTCTCACTGATGTATTTGTTTATATCAGTATTGACTCAGAGTGTCTCAGTCACTTTCCCATGTTTGAGACACAACACCTGATATCCACAGTTTAAAGGAGGACAGATTTACTTTGGCTCACAGTTCCAGGAGTTTCAGTCCATGGTCAGCTGGTTCCAAGGCAGAAACAGTGCGGTGGAAGGGCCGGGAGTGGAAAATCCTGCTCATGTCAGGGTGGCCAGGAAGCACAGGTGAAAAGTGAGGAAGCACACCCACCTCAGTCACAACCCAACAGCACACTCAACCCCAAACTCACCAAGGAGTGAGACTCCTGAGGGGTATAGCACCCCCACAATGCAACCACCCTCCCAAAGACCTGCCTCTGAATGCATGAGAGTTTGGGGGACATTCCAGGCCAAACCACAATGCAAGGATTCCTTTCTTATCCAGTGGCTTGTTATCTGTTATTATTATTGTTTGTTTTGATGTTCAAATTATCCCGGATTTGGCTGATGGGAATCTCTTCTAGCTGGTCCTTGAGTGTTTTGATAAGTCAAGTTTATGGAGTCAAATCCCTTTTAAGAGAATACCTGGCTAAGTTTTGACAAAGATACACATTTGTGTAACCAACACCGCAGTCAAGACGTGGAATGTTTCCGTCACTGTAGTCTGCTTACGCCTCACTGCAGTTGACCTCTTCCCTGTCCTCCCAGCTCTTAGCTGCCAAGGCTCTGATTTTTGTCTCCAGTTTTGCCTTTGTAGAATATACTTTATGTTTAGCTTCTTAGCATAATTATTTCAACATTCATCCACATTGTTGGCATGTATCAGTAGTTCATTCACTTCTATTGCTCAGCAGTATTCCATGGTATGGGTATTCTATAGTTTATTCACTGGTTGGCAAACTTTTGTGTTACTCCCACTTTTAGGCTATTAAATATAAAGCTGCCACTCATATTTGTATGCAAGCTTTTATATAGACACATGCTTCCATTTCTCATGGATAAACACTTTGGGTAGAAAGGCTGGGTCACATGGCAGGTTTATGTTGAACTTTTTTTATTGGTGCACATTAGTTATATAGAACGATGGAATTCAATTTGACATCCTTGTGCTTTTAACTTCGTAAGCACTGGCCAAGCTATTTTCCACAGTGTTGTTTGAATTTGCACCCCCACCCCCAGTGTAGAAGAGCCCTAACTATGCTGCATCCTGTCAATGCTTGGCGTGCTCCATCTCCCTACTTTTAGCCATTGTAGGAAATGTGCATCGGTGTCCTACTGTTTTCATTTACATGTTCCCCGATGACTTAAGAGTATCTTTTCGTGCCCTTATTTGCCGTTCAAATATCTTTTCTGATGAAGCTTGGGCTCAAATCTTTTGCTCATTTGAAAAGTTAGGTTGTGTTCTTATTTAATTAAGAGCTGTGTTCTGGGCTCCATGACTTTGTGTTTTATTCTGAGGTAAAAGAATATATGTGTTAATTTAAATGAAGATTTAGGTCAGGGATCAGTGGACTTTTTCTGTAAAGATCCAGGTAACAAATATCTTAGGGTCAACAGGCTATGTGATCTCTTCCCTAACCACTCAGCTCTTCCCTTGTAGTATGAAAATAGTTATAGATAATATAGAAATGAATGAGCCTGTGTGTATCCCAATGAAACTTTATTTATAAGGACAGGCAGGGGGTGACTTTGACCCATAGGCCATGACTTGCCAACCCTTGGCCTTGATTTTAGTTCCCAACACTGGGTAGGGCTAACAACTTGGCTGGGTTCCTTCTGTGAGATGCAAGATTAATAAAATACAGAATAAAAATTCCTTAATTATACTTATCTGGGGGTTAAATGCAGTCCATTTCATTTCAAAGTGAGAGTTGTAGGACACATACATAGGGAGAATTTCTACCAGTGTATCAGGCTATATCTCTTCTAAGTTGTAGTTTGGACCCAGCAGCCAATGATCCTAGGAATTCACTGTCATATAAAGTGGTCTATCAGAGGAAAGTGTCCTTTCTGGTTAGTGGTCTCCATACCTGGTGTGCATTAGAATCACTGGTGTAGTTTTCTAGTGACTGTTCCTGGGCTTTGTCTGTTGCAGCAGCATCTCGGGTGTGGTTCTGTTTTCAAAGTATTTTCCAGGTGTTTCAGATGACACCAGAGGAGAGACTAGCACTAAAGGATGAAAAGAGATTCTCAGAAGACTTATCTTGAGGAGATAAGAGTAATCTCTAATTACTACATTGGTTTTATGTAAATAGATGCTTCTAAAGGGCTCAAAATATTTTAAAAGTTAATAAGTAGCTAAAATGCTCTTTTAAAATCCAAACGTGATTGCCACTACTGAGATTTGTACCAAGCTAGTTTTCATGCATCCTGTAAAAACAAAGTTCAGAACAGCCTCTGATGGATTTTCAAAAAATGCAAGCTATTAAACTCTAAATTAAAGAGAAAAAAACTATTGTAGAAATTGAAACTCATTACTATTTATTTATAAGGACATGTGACTCGATCTGAACAGTAGCTTTGATGGATTAAATACATTTAAACAAATAGTTAACTATAATAGTAGGGGATTAGTATTTTTGAAGAGCTCTATTTTAGGTAGGGCTTTAACTGATATTTAATAATCTCTGTTTTTTCCCTGGCAGTTGATGCCTGTCTTTGTTTTGGAAATAGTCTTTTTACTGTGTTGCATTTTAACAATATTCCTTCCACACAGAATATGCAATTCTTTTTGTAATGCAAAAGTGTGTCTGCTAAGATCAGGAAATAATAAAATAGTTGCTTTAGAGCTGGGTGTGGTGGCACATGTCTGTGCCCCCCCCCCCCCCAAGAGGCTGAGACAGTTGGATCACTGTGATTTCCAGGCCAATTTGGGCTACATAGTGAGTTCAAGGCCAGCCTGCACTAGATAGAGAGACCCCATCACAAACAAACAAACAAACTGCTTTAGAGCTAAAATAGGATATTGAAGATATCAGTCTAATTGTATTTGTCAGTATAAGCTTGTAAACTATTTTTACATTAAACAGTAATATTATTCTCTTAGTCTGTTTCAATAGCTCTAACACAATAACCTGAGACTGAGTAATTCATAAAGTAGAAATTAATTTTCACTGTCCTGGACACTGGCAAGTGGAAGGTCAAGGACCTGGTGGTTTGGCATCTCATGAGGCCCAAATTCTGCTGTCAGGAGGATTCCTTATGGCCTAGACAGAGAGACCATGCTGAGTCCTCACAGAGGAGAAGGCAGAGGGGCCGCAAAGCCTAGACAGAGGGCTCCCTTCTGTCCTAATGACTCAGTCATCTCCTGAAGGCCCTGCCTCTTAATCCTAACACACTGACAGTTAAATTTCAACACATGAATTTTGAGGGACATTCAGACCATAACAATTACTAGGAAAAAATTAACTAAAACTTTCAGTGCCATCCTGGGGCCTTGTTTGACATGCTCACCTAAGGTTAATTCTTTAGAGAATGTAAGTTTTTACTATGGATTAGGGCTCAGATGCTGTGAAGTTACATGTTGACTTAGAGACTTTCATTCGTCAGAGATAGAAATGGCTTCTGAGTAGTAGAAAAGATAACCTGAAATGCTTACAGTTTTATTACTCTGTAGGTTATTGGTCAGTTTGATCTCTGGCTCAGGGAACTCACTTTTGATGCTGTAAACCTTCATTCTTGAAATTCTCTGAAACAACTTTACTATTCTTTCGGTCCCTCATTATTGAATTACATACATTTTGATACAAGGTGTGATCGAAAGATATGATGAATGTTTACATTTTGAAAATTCATTACAGTAAAAGACATGTTGCCAGCAATCTTTCTCAAGGTACTCCTCCTTGGTTCAAATACACTCCTTCGCCACATTCTGAAGCAAGGGGAGAAGGGCTCTTCTGTGAGTCCTAATGTCTGAATTGATTCAAAACATTTATGGCAGTTTCTGTCAAATAAAAGTATCATGGTGGGTCCTCATCCAAATTATTTACCCAAGAGGGTGCAGAGGCCTAGTGGGAAGGGTCCCCAGTTTAGCTCAGCTATTTAACTTTTCACAATGGCTTGGGTAAGCTGCTTAACCACTCTGTGTGAGACTTACATCCCCTCTTTCACAGGGCAGTTGAGAATTTGATAGTGCTTTGGCCAGCTCAGACCTAGGACATGGCTGTGCCAGCATTTAGAGGTAGCTGACCCACTCTTGGGGGTTGCCTGTGTACTTCATCCAAACCTCTCAACAGGCCTAGTTCTCTCATCATAAGAGGACCAGGAGTTTATCAGGATTGAACACGAACAACACCCACCACCAGGGTTCACACATAAATAGGCATGGTGGATGCACCGCAGGGCAGGAAAAGCAATGGCGGTAGGTCACAGGTAAGGGACACATGGTTCTTGTTGCTGAGATAGGCTGAAATCTTACGAGAGGCCAAACATGTACACAGGTCTAATCTTAACAACGCCTGTGAAGAAGGCCACTTTTTGAGTTAGGAAACCAAGGCCCAGAGAATTTAACTGACTTGCTTGAGGCCACGCAGCCAGGAAGTGGCAGAGTGGGGATTGAGAGCGAGCAGTCTGGAACCGCGCTCTTCGCTTACACCACCTGGCTCTAATCGAAGCCACTCCTGCCAGAGCAGAGCCTGGGCAGGAGAAGCGAGGGTGAAAGTAAAGCTCTTTGTTACTGGGAACTTAATACACTCTCGCGGGGAAAGCTTTCTGCAAGAGCTGGGCAGTAAAACTGAAATCACTGTAGCACAAGAGGCCCCAGTGTTTGTATCAAAAGCGCTGGGCCCCCAGGATAAAGGGCCTTCTCCATATGGGTGGAGAGAAAGTCTAGGAGATGCATGAGGCTTCCAGAAAGCACCAGTGGAGATGGCGCAGGACACCGGGCATCGGTGCTCAAGGGTTGCCCGGTGGTTCTGACATAGTGTGGAGCCTGGAAGTAAGCTGTGTAGATTCCAGCATTAGGGAGTGTGGTGATGAACTGAGGATGCTGGGAACCAAGCACTGTGGCCGGATACTGGGATGGCCACAGTGTTTAAAGACTTCTTTATGGAGCCTAACAACAGAAGAGGAAAGTGCACAAGCCGTACATACCCAGTCTTACGAACATTTCTACACTGAACCCAACCCATGAGCAAGATGACAAACTAAAATGTAGCCAGCACCCTGCTTCCTGTCATTTCTCCTTCGGGTCATCACCACCTCGATACCCCAAGCTTTAGTTCTGTTTACCTGATCTCCACCTTTATATAAGTGGAGTAACTCCTGTGTCTGCTTTTGTGTCTTATTTCTTTTGCATAGCTTCATGTTTGCCATTTTTGTCCCTATTGTTGCAGGTAAGTGTCACCCTCTCTTACTGTAGCATAACGCCATGAAGAAAGTATCACTGTTGGTCGGTAGTGGGGCAGTTTTCAGTTTAGAGTCCCCCGCCTTTTAAGGACTCTTAGAAAGACACAAATGTGGAGGACTGGGAAACTTACACTGGCCAATTGAGGAGCAAGTCCTTGCGATCATGGCCTGAGGGCTCAGGGCAGAAGATTTTCAGAAATATTTGGGGAGAAGAACAACTGGAGAGTGTAAACACAGACCTGAGGACTGCAATGTGAGTGTCTGGCTATATACATTTGCGGTCTCTTTTACTCTCTGTTTGAAGACGTGTGGGACATGTGGGTTATGAGGACTGGAAACAATATATGAAACACCTAACCTAGCACCACATAGGCATCCAGTAAATAGAAGCAGACCAGGTTGGTAGCCACGAGCTGAATAACCAATATTAACTTTGTGAATCAGTCTTTGTATTCAGCACAAATGGAATGTGTTGATAAGAAAGAGACAGATGTGTGAAAAGTTCTATGGTTGCCGTTCTCACTGGACTCTATAGAGGGCTCGTCTTTCTCCAGCCAAAAGCTGGGTGGCTTGGTGGCTTATAAACAGCAGCTAAGTTTTTTGTTTTTTTCATAGTTGTGGGGATTGGATGGCTGTCACAATTACTTTTCTCACTGCTAGGACAAAATATGTGACACCTGCAACATAAAAGGGGAAGGTTTTATTTTGGCTCACATTTTACAAGTGTCAGTTTGCATGGTCGGTGGATCCAGGCAGAAACAACATGGTCGAAGGATCTGACAGAGTAAAAATGCTCACCTCATGGCGTCAAGGAAGCGGAGAGAACTCAGAGAGGACCCCAGAGGGAGATACACTTCCAAGTCACACTCCCGGACCTGCCTCTTTCAGCTGGATTCTACCTCACCACAGCACGTCTGCTGTAAGCCAGTCGTTGTCCAGAAGCCTCACCTATGAGTGCATGGGGCTTTGGGGGGGCACATCTAGAAATAAACCATAACAAAGTCTAACATCAAGGTGACAGCAGATGTGGTGTCTGATGGGAACCAGCTTCCTGCTTCAGACATGTCCCCATCTCACTGGCCCTTCACATGGTGGAGGTGTTGAGTGGCTTTCCTTGGGCCTTTTTTGAAACAGTGTGAATCCCATTCACGAGAGCTCCAGTCTCATGACCTAATCGTCTAACAAAGGCACCACTGAGTGCTATCAACTTGGCACTTAAAATGTCAAACTATGAATTTTAGGGTCAAGCAGCAGGACCATGTAGGCCTATCGCAGACAGGGAGGCTCTAGGAATGCAACAGAGCCCAGAGGAACTCTAGCAAGTTACACCCTCCTCTTTGTTAGATGAATACTTCGCAGCCCAGAGAGTTCTGCAGCTTGTGTCTGGGAAGCCTGGGGGTGACTGCCTTGGGTTAGAAAGGCAGGGCTAGAACTCCTGGTGGGAGAAGAGAAAGAAGCACTCCCCACCCAGAGATGCAGGCATGGGGGCAAGGAAATCCAACGAGACACATGCTAATCAGAAGGTGCAGGTGACATCAGTGTCAGTTGGAACAGTCAGAAACGTTCTGGGACTCTTCTTTCTGCCTCTCTGTGGGGCTTCCCTCTCTTCACTAACCTGGAAGCGGGTGCGCGTGGCGCCCGGCGTCCCAGCGTAATATGCACTTCTCTTCCTTCAGTCCCTCCAGCCTGGGGAAGCCCTGATTGGTCTGGCTGGGCCGCGCACTTCTTGTGATTTGAGAAGGGATGACGGGGTGTGTTTTAATTGTCACCCTACTTTAGAACTATGTTGAGGGGGTTGAGAGAGAAGCGGATCTCCCTCCACCAAGGAGCAATCATGTGTCCAGAAAAAGAAAGGGGAGCCAGGCAGCAGAAACACTAGCTGCCCACTGTATCTGTTCAGATGCTTTGGGTTCTCAGTAACAAATCTACCTCGAGTGAATTCAGACAACGACGTTGACTTACGTAACTGGAAAAGTTCGAGGTAGGTCCTGCTTCAGTGGCATTGTGATCATCGTTGCCGTTCCTGTTCCCTGTGATTTCTTTCTGTTCGATGTTTCCTGCTGTGTCTGTTGGTTTCATGATCAAGCTGGCTTCTAGAACAAGAAATATTGTTCAAGTCTTCAGCTGAAGTCCTGGGATTCATTCTGTTTGGACTGCATTAGGTCACAACTCTAAACCTTTTATTCCCCCTCCTATTGAGGGGCTGAAGCCAGAAGCTCCTGGGAGGTAGGTAAGCAGTATACCACTGAGCTACCGCCCCAGCCTCTGAATCACGGTTTTGTTAGGTGGAGCAAACTAATTGGTTTTCCCTAGGCCACATGGCCCACCTCTGAAGCTGTGGTAGGATGGGCTTTCCTGGAAGGGAAAAGCTCAGATTCTAAAGTGGGTAGCAACCCATAGGAGCCCACATTATCGCTGCAAAAATGAGCAATGTTAAGTTAAAGGAATCACCCCAAATGACACACCTAGTCAATTATGGTTATGAGACTTGAACTAAAGTCCACCTGATCCTCAAGATCATAATCATTCAACTAGAAATCCTTTCATGAGTAGGTATTAAGCCCTTCTTTGTATCTATTACCATATTATACACCACCCCTGACTCAGTAGGTTAATACAGTGACAGGTTGTGGTTTCTCACAATTCTCTAGGCTGTGCATAGCTGGGCAGCTGTTCTGTTCTGTGGATGTCTCCTGGGACTAGAACCTCACCCCTGTACCTGGGGCCTTCATGCTGTGTCTGCAAGAGTTGCTTGCTGGTAGGCGTTTCTCTGCACATGGGCTTACCAGTGTGGTAGGTCAACTAGTAGGCGTGTTAGCCTTGGCCTCCAGGAACAATCATCCCTAAAGGATTAGGCTGTGCTAGTGTTGTTCTTGCCTGTTGTCTCATGACAATGCAAGTCACATGCTAAACCCAGCGTCTACAGGAGACTGCAAATGTTGGAAGAAGTAGGTTATTTGAGCCTGCTCAATATAACTGTGACAGTATTTTCACCCCTTTCCACCAATGTAGAAAGTATCCTAAGTCAAGGAGCAGACATCCCCCCCCCCCTTTAATTTCTCTCTTCTTTGAAATAAATACTCTTCGCAGTTGGTCCAGTTGAGGATGCAGTGTCCCAGAGAGTTCTTATCCACAGACCCTCAGCGGACCAGGGGTGGGGTATGTGTGGCCGCATGGCCATCGCTATAGTGAGATTTGCTGGCAGCTCTGTAGCTAATGACATTTGCAGTTTCCATTAAAACCTGGCATTCCCAATACAAATTGTCCCAGATGCACACTTTGGTGTATGGGGCTTATTCTTGTTTCATTTTTTTTTAAACGTAGACTGAATATTAAGTTGCTTGACTTGGATTTTCCCCTTAGGTTTTTTTTTGAGAGCTTCGTCTGTTTAAAGCCATAGTGGGGTGCTATACATTTCATCGTCATTGCAGACACCCAAAGCAAATGTTTGACTTTGGGCATTTTGCTGGGGGCAAAGAAGAGAGTACATCAGAAGGGAGGCCGTTTGTTACCCGCTCAGTGGCCTCAACTAAGTGCGTTTGTGCTGTTCAACTAATGAATATCTAACCTCTGCTTTCCCGGAGGATGATCTATTTTCTTTGACTGGCTGTGGGTATTCTTTCCCCCCTCTTTTTTTTTTTTTTTGGTAAATGTAACTGCCTTAAAACTGATATCTTTTTTCCTATAAAACATATCATCCTTATTCTATTTCTTCCCTTCTTGCTTTCTACTGTAAAATTAGTTTGAACATATTCAAGTCTCTAAACTTCAAGTTTAAAATTTCTCAAGCCTAGCATTCTTCACATCATGTAAAAAGTTTTTCTTTTAGAGGGGGTGTGAGAATATTTATTTTTATTTTTCATTTCCTTTGGCACAACAGTTGCCTCATTCAGCTCCACATATGGAGGCTGTTTTAAGTTCAGTGTTTTTATTATCTCTCTCCTCTCATTTAAAATATCAGTCTGCGTTATGCTCTGAGTCTTTTATCTTCTAGCTTGGTTATTTTTTGGGGGGAATCTATTGATGTGTTCACCCAACTTTAGCTGTTTTTCTAATTCTCATTTCATGGTTCATAAACAAGAAAAAATTTCGGAGTATGGCTCTGCTGGTAACTCTTAGTGGTGAATGTTTTGAAGTCACATGATGACTGCTTCCAGTAGATTTCCAGGCTATTTGCAAACAGTGAGTCAAATGTTTGTCCTCATCCAGAAAATAAAAATTGAATATCAAATTCCCTTTTGGAGATATTGAAGCTTGGAGAATGCTGTTAAATTTCCTGTGGCTTTTGTTTGGCATTCGTGTTAGTCTGTAAAATGGGTTTCCTAAGAGGTCATTAAAGATTGAGCCTACCACAATTCCCAAACCACTACCAGTCTGAGATGGTTTGTTTCTGGCTTACTGCAGGTGAAAACCATTTGAAGGGAAAAGCCCACGTGAAAATGTGATTATTCAGGGCTTAAACAGGGCAACTGACAGTTGTCCCAACCACATGGGATTAGGACATGGACTCTCCTTGAACTGACAGGAATTTAAGATATCAGGACCATTCTCATTTATTGACTGGCCCTTTCCAGCTAAATAAGATTTTTGTCTGACTTAGAACAATTTCATGAATGATTTCCAACTTTGCTGGGATTTAAACATCCTTTTCGGATGTCCAAGCCAAATTCTACACAGCGGGGTAGATGAAGCTACTGTATTGGCCTGTCCATGTGGGAGGTCCTGGTGAGGCCTATTTATATGGAAAATCTTGGCTGCATGATGTAGTGCAGACACAAGAAAGTTGTATGACTTGGGGCCAAAATGGAGAAAAGGGGACCTATACAATGGCAGGAATAGCAAGGATTCTAAGGTCCAGAGTCTGGGCATGAGGCCTTGGAGACAGGGCTTACTGAACAATGAAATCACTGCTTTACATGGCAGCATAGATTGTCTTGGTGAGTTACTGCAGGCCTTTCTAAGGAATGGAATCCATTGCTGGGCTTCTCTTGGAGCTGTGAAATGGCAGAAAGGGCAACTGTCCTTTAATGACTTGTGTTTCCAATGGAGAGTTGTTGCTTTCTCAGCCATCTAGATTGGGGGTGGGGAGTGAGGAGGGAGGCCATGAGCCTGAGACCTGACCAGTGGAGTATGGGTACAAGTAGGAGAACCATGCCCTGAACCCTCCTACCTGATTCTGTATGTATTAGCTGACGTCACTTCCTAGGGCTAGGACAGCCTCTCTCAGCTGCCCACAACTGGTTGTATGAGTTGGATTTGCCTTCCTCCATTCCCCTCCCTTGTAATTTCTATCACTGATGTGGGCAAAATTTAAAAATTCTATTTCATGAAGGCTCTAAGAACTTGAAATACACTAGTTATGATGGACAGCATTAGGTTAACTAATATGTTTACTTCACGGGCTCCTGGCCATGGCCCCCATCTTGGGCACATTCCCATGGGGCACTTTGAGAAGACACAGAGAAGCCACACTTGCTGAAATCTCCCCTTGGTCTGGGCTGCTCTTTTCATTTCAGACTTGGTAAACTTATGCAGAGAAATGACCACTATCCTAGAGTTTCATTTCTACCTTCCTTTGAAATGAGCCCTTGTTCTTCCCAATCTGGGCCTCAAATAAAAATACTTTGATGTCTATTGACTATTCTCTATGTAAGTAAGATGAATTAATCAGTTGTTATTTTGCAGTACCAGGGGATTGAACCTAGGGCCTCCCATAAGCTAGGAAATCACTCTCTTACTGTGCTACATTCTCAGCCCTTTTTGTTTCTGAGATGGGGTCTCTACATTGCCCAGTGTGTCCCTGAATGTACCATTCCTCTTCCTCACCCTCTCAGGTAGCCAGCATTACAGGTGTACGCATCATGTGTGGATGGGATGGGGATTTATTAAGCCCCTGGTACCTGGTGAGACTGAGGCTGAGAGGCTGGGACTGAGCCAACAGAGAGCATAGCTTCTCTTCCCAAAGATTTTACAAATTGAGTAGGGAAGCAAGTGACATGAACTAGAGGATGGTGATGCCATATGTGAAAAGATTCTGTAGGAATTCAGCAAAGGGAAGATTCCTGTGGACTGACTGGGTTGTGGAAACTATTAAGAAATCTAAACTTCTTCATGGCCTTGGCCTGAGCACCAGAGAACACTGAGTAAGGAATGGGGCCTGCTGTGAAGCTTGCTAGGTCCCTGCTTACATAAAAGAACTTGTCTCAGCTAGGCAGAGTGACACATGCCTGTAATCTCAGCATTCGGGGAGACTGAGGCAGGAAGATCAAGAGTTTGTACCTAGTCTGTGCAATTCAGTCAGACCTTGTGGACCCAGGTACAGTTTGAGCTGGGGGAGGAAGGGGAGGGGAAGGAAGAGGAGTTAGGGAGACAGTGAACATGAGTGAGAGAGAGAACGAACAAATGAACACGTGTCATCTCTTGGAGTGGAGAAATTAGGCTTGGCCCAGTAAAGAGGCCGGGGCTCCTAGGTGACTGGAGAGGGCCAAGGGTAGGGAGAATGACTGTATTCTGAAACTGACCACTCTGTCTCACAGGGTTCTCCTAGGAGGAGGAATTCAGGACTATGGGGTGGCTGTACTTGTTCCATCCTCTGGAGGGAAGGTTATTCATTGGGGGGACCTTTGCCATAGCTCAGATTCCTTCCAGCCTGTGATGTGATAGATCCAACTCATACTCACTTAGGAGAGTCAACTGACAAATTTTCAGGAATTCTATAGCTAGTTGTTAAATGCCCCAATTATTGTAAATGAAACTTTGTAAGTCTTATATGAGCTTATGCCTGCTATGGTATGAATAAGTATCTTCCAAAGGCCCATAGTTTAAAGGCTTGGCACCCAGGGTGGTGCTACTGGGAGGGAGTAGAACCGTTAAGAAGTGGGGCCTGGTGGGAGGTCCTTAGGTCACTGGGGACATGCTCGCCAAGGGGACTGTGAGACCTTTGGTTTTTCCTCTTCCAATTTGCTTCCTCGCCATGAGGTGAGTGGTACTGCTCTGCCATGTGCTCCTGCCATGATGTGGTGCCTCATCATCAACTCAGAACAATGCGGCCCATTGATCTTGCACAGGAACCTCCAACACTGTGAGCCAAAGTAAACTTTTTTACTTTATAAGTTAATTGTTGCAAGTACTTTGTTATAGTAGAGACAGGCACATAGAGTGATAGTTATAGTTACATAGTTATAACTGTATATAGTTAGTGATATAGTTGATTAATACATAATATATAGTTAGTGATATAGTTGATTAATACATAATATAGTAGTGATATAGTTGATTAATACATTAAATAAGTTAGATTAAAACAAAAAATACTCAAAAGTCATTACTTACTGAGTGTTTTGCTTAATTTTTGTATTATTTATGTTCTAGAAGTTATTAGCTACTGCAGCCAGTAAATGCTCTTAGGGATTGAATTGTGCCCTTTCCCTGACAAATTCATGGTTGAAGTCATAACCTCTGTACCTCAGCATGTGACCTCATTGGGAAACAGCGTTGTTGTAGATGTAATTAGTTCAGATGAGGTCATTTGGGTGGGATGCTAACCCCATGTTGCTGATTATAAATAAGGGAAGCCTGGACACAGAAAGACACACACAGAGGTAAGTCCTGGCGAGGAGGACAGTGGAGACCAGGGTTATTAGCAGCAGCTGAGTATGACCATACATCACCAGCGAACCACCAGAAGCTGGGCAAGAAGCACAGGACAGACTTTCTCACAGCTTGTGACATTTTGGGATAGCAGCCCCATGAAATCCATATAGGTGGAAAAGCTGTATGGTCCCATGGACTGGGGCACATCTCAGCCTCCCACTCCTGGTCAAGTGATTTATCACTGATGGCTTGAAATAGCCACAGTGGCTGATGTGTAAACAAATGCTGCACATCAGGACTTGATTTATTGTTTTGTTGATTGTTGAGACAAGAACCTGGTAAACTACCACTTGTGATCCAAATCTGGGCTCCTGCCTATTTTCATAAAAGTTTTATTGGAACACAGTTACAACATTCTTTCATTTAAGTGATGTCTGGGGCTGATTTCACACTGCAGTGGCAAAATTGTGTACTTGTGACAGAGACTATAAGGGCTCGCAAAGTTAGCAGTATTCACTCTCTCCTTAGAGTTACACCTTGTTGAACTCTTGGTCCAAGAAAGCAATGCAGATAATGTGAAAAATAGAGATAAAATATAGAAGTAGGCCTGGCTGTAGCCATTGCCTTCCAAATACCACAAAAATTGGAGTAAATAAATCTCCCAGTATTTTAAAACTGGTCTCTAATTCTGCAAAGAATTTGCTTTTGTCATTGACCAGTAAATGAAGTTGTGATACAGATCTTTGTTGTTTTGCTTTCCTCTTGTTTATGTACATGAAAACATGAATCAACAGCCATAGCAAAACTATGCTTGTTTATCAGTCACTGCCATAGGTTGGCTACAGATAGAGTTTGACAGAAATCAATAGCAGTGTGTATGAGAGTCAGTTGGCTATATGGAATTTACCAGATTGTGTTTATTGCAGAACAGTAAAGTGTACAATAAACCTGTGTCTATATACATATGTGCACATTTTCATCACTCAGAGCCAGTTGTTAAATATTTACCGGCATACCAGTTCCCCATCATCCATGTAACACCCGCAGCTGGGCAGAGGGCACCCAGTTCATGCATCTGTTGCAATATGACTTTGGCCTTGGCTTGGTTTCACCATTGTGCAGGTTTGGCTTTTCTGAAACAGCATAGTTGGTAGGAACAACTGCAGTAGGAAGCTCAGGGGTACCAAGGAGCTGGACGTGGCTGACATCAGCCCTGGGCAAGCACCTGCTGCAGAGGGCCATGAATGCACATGCAGTTTGGATTTGATCCTGCCAGCCATAGGATCCCTTAAGCAAGGCAGTCCCAGGATGAAAGCCCTGATTTCAGAAGATGGATTTGGTAACCGTGTGAAGGACAGATTAGACAGGAACAACCAGCTTGGGGCTGTTGCAATCTGTGCTTTAGAAAACAGAGCTCAGAAAGTCAATGGCTTTGCCCTAGGCATGCTGCCTGGCATTTGCAAGGAAGACTTGCAAAATGTTAAGAAACAGGATCCTCGCTTGATTGTAGAAATCTCAGCGCAGTCCCAGAGCCTACACACAGAAAAATGGAAAAGCAGTTCTGAAAAGCTTTGCCAAATGGCTCTCACGTGGGTTCCTACCATCCCTCTGTTGCTTTCTAGATGCTCTTAGAAATGAAGAAACAGTTTTCAAATAGGATTTGCTTAACAACAGGCAGGTCCAGGCAGAGGGCCTCCCTGGGAAACAGAGAAGGATGGCACATTTGCAGTGAGTCAGGAGGCTCTTTGGCTCCATGGGTGCTGTACTGGGGTGGGGCCTCCCCACACCTGCGGTCACCCCTAATAGAGAATTGAAGCCACTGCCAAGCCTCAAGGAATATGGCAGGACCATCCTCCCCTGTGTTGCAAAAGCCCAATAACTGCCTATGACATTGCCGACCCTTCACCATGGAGCACAGTAGTGACCATCATCAGCATCTTCTCACACCGGCAGTCTCCTGCCTTCGGAGCTCTGGCCATAGCTCCTTCCTCTCCCAGGTGTACATGTGATTATAGGCAAGTGGGATTTAGGGAACTCTGATGTGATGCTCTGCCATGCGGGCCCAGACCCGCCTGCTACACTGGGTGCAGGCCCAGCTGCTGGAATGCTGCCTTCCCTCAATGCAGAGTGGTACAGTTTGTCCCTAGGATGCCTGCTTAGTGCCACAGACAAAAACGAATTGGGTGCGAGTCCTTGGGCCTTCAGAAAGGGACCCTTGCCCATAGTTCCTAGTCTACTCTGTGCTTGTAATGTGCAGACAGACCCAGGATGACAGCATACTTGCCAGCTTCCTCATTGCTCCCAGAGGGCCTGTTGTCCATTTCCTTCACTCTGTGTTGGACTTCAGGTATGCCGTGGAAAAGACATGACCTTTAAAATCACTCAGGTTGCGTTCAACTCCCTGCTTTGCTATGCAGTCTTGGGCAAATTAGTTCACCTCTCTGAACACAGATTTAAAAATATCTGTTGTGGTCTGGATCTTAAATGTTCTCCAAAGGCCCATATGCTTAAGGCTCATGGTGTTATTGGCAATGAAGGCAGGACCTTGTGGGAGGAAATGAGGTCACTGGGGGAAGGAACTGGCCATAGACTGAAACCTCTAAAACCATGTACTGAAGTAAACTTTTCCTCTTTGTAACTTGACTCTTTCAGGTATTTTGCTACAGTAATGGGAACCTCACTACCACATCTGTGGAAGGAAGATCAGAAAATCTATGCAGGTTGCCTTGCAGATTAAAAGAGAGAACATAGGCAACTTGACTCTCTAATGTGCAGTGCTTGTCTTTTACCCATTAGATATTTTAGATAATATCACAGATATTAGGTGTTCTCGATGATATAGTTCTAAATCATTACCCAAGATGCCCTTCAAATGTACGCTATGAGCCCATCCCTTGGGCTGGGCCTGAGATGCTGCATGTTTAGCAACTGCTCAAGTGATCCTGATGCTGAGCCCCCAACCACCCTTTGAACAGGAAGACAGGACATTGACAGTGGCTCCTTCCCATGTTTCTGCAGCCTCCAGTGCCTTTCTCATCCTAGAGGGAGGCACTGACTCTGGGACAGGGACCCCTGGTCCTCCTTCATCCCCTTCATCCATCCTTGTCAGGAGATGCGTCCCTTGGTGACTTTCATAATACAGGAGAACAAATGCCACAGGAGGAAGGAAGCAAATGTGAGCATGTGTGGCAGGGAATTTAGAATTAGAACAATTAATAGGCCAGACCCGTTGTAGGTACTCAGGAGGAGGAGGTGAGTGTAATTGCATTGCTTCATAATGTCTTAAGAATTTTAATGTTTTATGAAAAGCTTACGATGAATGAACCCCAGAAAGTTGGGATGGGGGAAATATTTGTAAGGGAGTCAAGGCTCTGTCCCTTTGGTGATGCAAAGTATGGAACAGTGCAAGAACCCCAAACAGATGCTTATGTGTATCTTTATGTGTATTCATGTCTGTTTTAGTTACTTGTCACTGGGACAAATACCTGACATCCACAAATTAAAGGAGGACCTAACCCACAGCCCTCTAAGTGGCTTTCATTCCTGGAAATGCACAGTTTCTTCTTACTATTTTATTTTTGTTCCTGGAGACTTAGTGTGAGACCTTGGGAGGCGTGTCCCTCCTTCCTCCAGATGTCCCAATTTGCCTCCTCCTTCAAGGCCCGGCTCAAATCCCTTTCCTCCTGGCAGCTTTAAGTTGACCCATCAGCTAAAGCATACTACTGGGTGTTTCTGCACCATCCCAGTCTGAGTGGCACAAGAAGTCATCCCAGTGAGAGGAACCACGGTGGTTCTTTGATTCCTCCACTGGTTCCGTGGCTGGAACTCTCTTCCCACTGAGCCTCCTTCTGCTTGGAGGACTGAGGACCAAATGGGTGTCCACTGGAGTCTGCAAGTGACTGTGGCGAAGGTGGAGACACCACCATGGCTACCCATAGGGGAACTAACACAGTCGGCCTGGCTGCTGTGGCTGGCATTCTGTTCCCCATGAATGAGGAACCTAGATGGCTCTTGTTGCTCCCATTCCACTCCACTGAACTGGGATAGGGTGGATGCATAGCCGATGCCTATGGAGGACCAACAGTGTGCAGTGGGTAGAAGAGAGTGATCGTGCTTTTAAACCACACTGGTATTAAGCCAGACTTACTGAGACCTGGAATGGCTTTTCCTGTCCTGTCTTTGTCTCATCCCAGCTACTACTTACTCTTTTTTTTTTTTTTTTTTTGGCGGTACTGGGGATCAAACTCAGGACCCTGAGCTTGCTAGGCAGGCGCTTATTCCACTGAGCTATAGCCCCAGCCCTTTTTTTTTTTTTTTTTAACTACTTACTCTTGAATCTTTTTGTGTAGCTATGATGGGCAGATTTGCCATTTGCCTTACTGCACAGATCCCAGGGACAAATATCACCAGGTCAGTTCAGAGTCAGAAATCCCATAGTTTTGTATTTGGAAATGCAGATATTTTTCCCTCAAGTGCTAAAACAAGAAACTCAAGCTGCACTGCCAAATGGGTGTTTTAACATTCTTTAAGCAGTACAATGGACATTCCTTGTTTTTCTCACCTTAGAAACAATTCTCTCCAGTTCCTAAAGAGAGCCGGGTAGGAACCTGGCAGGCCCTGGGGCCCATGCTGGGAACGCTGCCTACCTGGGTCTGGGATTGTTCTGTTCCTGCCTATCCATAGTGCTCTGCAGTGTGGCCCTCTGTTAGAGCAGCTTAAAAAATTACTCCAGAAGAACAGGTGGAGAGGAGAAGACAACATAGACCCTGGTCCTAAATGCGCCCACCTCTTCAACTCACTGCCTCCTCTCTTCCCGGCACACAGTGTCGTTGCCATGACTGGAGATGACTGTAAATGTGCTTTAGCTGGTGGCGCTCTGGCCCCCGTATAACTCTAAGTTACAGGGGACTGGGTGTAGCAGCTGAAAGTTAATGGAATTACTCTGTGTTGTGAGCCCCACTGAGCATACTGGTCAGGGAGAGGCCTCTGTGTCCCATGACAGGGACATTAGAATGGTTCTGCACCATGTCAGCTGGAAAGGTTCCATATCACATTGTGACTTTTGTGTTGTGCTAGTGACTCGGGCGTTCCTGATTCAGGGCAGTTGGCTGACCTTCCAAGGGAGGGAGTGGCCTTTCTGGCCTCTTCTCTTTCTCTTCCTTTCTGCTTTGCTTCTGTAGAGTTTGGGCAGCAGATCTAATTGGTGGCCTTATTTGCTTCCGTGTGACCTTTCTGTATAGCAGGGCTCCAGATGGCAGCTCCCCCTTTCGTTCTTTGCAGACTCTCATATTATTTATTTAGTTGTTTTGGAGACAGGGTTTGCTGTGTAGTCCAGGTAGGCCTTGAACTTGCAATAGAGCCCACCAGGCTGGTCTCGTACTCATGATCCTCCTGCCTCAGCTTCGTCCTCCAGGGGGTTGGGATTATCGGTAGGTATCACCACAAACAGCAAAACATGTTTTTTTTTGGTCCAGGGCCTTGCACGTGCTAGGCAAATGCTCTGCCATGAGCCATATCCCCCGCCCCAGGCCCTCATTTTCAATATGTCTGTGCTCCTCCCCCTGGCTGGAGCAGTGTTGGATCGTCACCCCTCAGTTCTAAGGTAGGCACATTTAGAAGTGGGCTGTTCCTTAACTTTTCCATCTTTAAGAGTTAATGAATATGTCTTCAAAGATGTGGAAAGGAAAAGAATTTTTCTTTTTAACCTTTTTGAATTTGCTGGTTAATTCTTGGTGAAGCAGCCAATTTTATGAAGCTCAAAAATCATATTAGTTTGGTGAGGAGTAGAGAAACACAGGCAGTTTTCCAGCAGTACCTGAAGAGAGGCACTTCCTGGACCCCACAGTTATCTCAAGTTTCATGGTTTCCACAGGAGGCATATTATTGATTTTTATTTCTGATGCTGAAGTTCCATAATCATCATATTTTAGAGTTGGGGGACTGGGTGATGAGATTCCTCTTGATATTATACCTGTTTAAAGGCCAATATTGACCAGGTACCTACTATGAGCTCTGTTCCCTATCCTGAGAACACAAAGATGCATGACTCTTCTTAATGTCCCTGAAGCTCGGGTAGAGAGCTGGTTGTGTGGACTGTGGATTGTCATGAAATGTGATAAGTGGGATGGGAATCTGTGTGAAACATGATTATTTCGAGGTCTCACCAGCCTGTGGGTAGTTGAGGTCAAACACAGTCTGAACTCAGCCTCTGGCAGCCTGTGTTTCTGAGAGGCCCTGGGTTCCTTCTTGTTTTTGTCTTAGCCCCTGTGGTGTCCTTGTCCCCAGAGCCACTCCTGGATCTTGCCTTTCTCTTCCACGGAGGATCCTGGGGCTTCTTCTAAAGGCTTGCCCGTTGATACTCCCCAGGCCCACAGGGGCCTCAGTCCTCAGCAACTTCCCTGAGCTGACCACTCTGTCCTGGGGGTGGGGAGGGAGAATGTCACTCACCTCTTGGGCCACATTTCATCACCTGGGCACAGATAGTGTGACTAGGATTTTGTGTCTCACACAGTCCATAGAAAACAGCTCCTTTGGCTTCTGCCCAAAGCTTGTCTTTCTGCAGAACTTGGACAGGAGTTCATGGGGCCAGTCCTGGGTCCAGAGTCCTGCATCTCCAGTAGCAAGAGTAACCTCTTGGCTGACATCACTCCTGTCAAGTAACTCAGTAACTGCACGCATTTCTCACTGCCTTTCTGCCCAGCGTTTCCTCCTTAGGCAGATGCCTGCTCTGCAGACGTGTGCAGGTTTAATGCGTCTGTGTTCTCTTCCTCCTGCTCTCTCCGTTTTACTCCAGGCCTTTGTGGCCTCAGCTTGAATGTTGCCATAGTTTCCTAATTGGCTTTGCTGCTTCTGGTCTCTGCTCCCTTCCTTTCTGTACCCAGTGTTACTTCAGTAAGTGACCATCCTCACGTGGGATCTGGCCTTTATCTGCCTTTCACAGAATTGCTTTGCTAGTTAGAGCATTGTGACAGAATATCATTAAAATGACATAGCCTCTTACTGGCCTCTTGACTGTTTTTATCAGGTTGCCTAACCATGTTTCAACAGAGCACATGTAGTAGCAGTCCCATAGAACTGAAATAGAGTGAAAAGTAAGGTCTTACAATGAAGCTGAAAATTCCTATCACCTAGTAACATCACAGCCATCAGGACATCATAGCATAGAGGATTACTCATGGGTTTGGGTGATATTGGTGTAAACAAACCTATTGTGCTGTCAGCCTTAGGCAAGTGTAGCATGTACATGGTATATCTTAGTTACAGTTCTCGTTGCTGAGACAAAATACCCAGCACCCAAAGTTAAAGGAAGAAAGGTTTATTATAGTTCACAGTTTGTAGAGGTTTCAGTTCACAGTTGGCTGCTTTCAAGGTAGGGTGGATGGCAGAGGGGCAGCGCAGAGGAGAAACAGTTCATGGCAGGCAGAAGGCAGCAAGGAAGCAAAGAAGCAGCAGGGAGCAAGTGATGACAGCACTTTCTTTCTGTCCCTTCTGTTCTGTCCAGGGTAGGCCTTTCCATTATACACACTCAGAACTATGCCAAACCAATCAGCGGACTAATTTAGTAATCACACACCCTCAATCTCATCATCACACACTTAATCCTAACATCTTATATCCTAGATCCATCCACCTCTAAAAAGCCCCACCTATGACTGCATATGGGTTTGGGGGGAGACAACTAGACAGAAACCATAACAAGGTATGATAATAAATATGGGGAATATTTGAACTTTAAAAACCATGTTAGAGTAAAAAACACATTGCCATGAATCCCACTCAGGATATTCCCCCTTACTTCTAACATGCTTAATCTCATCATTCCTGCCATCTTCTGAAACAGGTCTAGAAATCCTCTTTCCTGAGTGTCTTTAGTTGCACTGTTGTGACTGCATTGATCTACTGAACTGATTCAAAATGTTTACCTTTCATGGTCATGTTGACTTAGGTGAAGAGCCGGAAATCACATGGTGTCACATCCAGTGAATTAGGTGAGTGAAGACATACTGTGATGTTTTTAGGAACCCATCTTTCTTTTAGGTGGCATTTGCCAACAACATTTACATATTTTTGATCATGCCTCATAAGGACATGAAAGAGGACTTCCAGAATTGCTTCAGAAAGTGGCAAGAAAGATGGGATAAGTGTGTTCCAAGACAGGGGGAGCATTTTGAGGGGGATTGATGGCAATATATCTTTTACTGTAATAAAATTTAATTTAAACATCCATCACACCTCATATAATTACATGCAGTACATAATACTTGGTAATGATAATAAATAACTATGTTGCTAGCTTGTGTATTTGCTATAGTTTCCTTTTTATGGTTATTTGATTTAAGCCAATCATAACTACAGCATAGTCACCATGAGCTTTAAGGCCTGCCTCTGATGTACATTTGCTGGAGCATGCTATCCTGCCCCTGTGCATCAGTTTTATGTACTGATGGAAACCAGTGGGCAAGCAGAGCTATCTGTGGATTGTGAGAAGCCAGGGTATTGATTAGCTGGCACTGAATGAACCAGAGTATGAGACTTGCTAAAGGCAAGACAGTGAGAGTTCCTCGAAGAGTTTGGCTCTTAATATTGACCAGTGAAAAACATTTACAAAAATCATGACTTTTTTTTTTTTTAAAGCTTTGCTGAAAAGCCACAGGCATTTTCTATGCATTAAATTAACACTTAGGAAATAATTTTATCTTAATGAATAAATTTACATTTTTCTTACTGCTTTTATTCTGAGAGGAAGAGTGAATAAACAGGCATTTCTTTGCTCAGTGTATCTTTTACTAGGTGTGAGGATTCATGTGTTGGGGGATGTTGGAAGCTGAGGTGTAGAGGGTATGTTGGGGACATGGCCAGGAAACTTTCTTCCTGCAAACACTGTGCATATTGTTTAAAGAGAGGAAAACTAGGACTTTAGCTCATCAAACAAAGTTTCATCATTTTATCCTTCTGGTACTTAGTGGTAAGGTAAAGACTGCAGAAAAAGATCCCAGTGGGCTGGATTAGAGGAGGAAATCTGCACTAGAAAAGGAAATTGCTCTTGTCTGTAAGCCCTGGACAGTATTTAGGCAGCCAGAGGCAAGCACATTCTCAGGGAGTGCAGAAGTGGAGGTGGGAAGGGGAATGATTGATTTCTGAGACAGGAGGTCAGGGGCCTTGCTGTTGAAATGGTAGAAACGGAAGTTTCTAGGCAGAGTAGGGTTTTATTATAGAAGGTTACGAAAATAAGGAAAAGCGGACTGGATTTAGCTCAGCAGGAAGCTAGAGGCCATGGAAAGTTTTTCAACAGAGCAATGACAATCAGACAGATTTGGAGAGGAAAAGCCCAGATTGATTGGACTGGAGGATACTGTGATTTGAGACACGAAGGGTAGCCCAGGTAAACATGGGCTATAGGTAGCCCAGGTAAACATGGGCTCAAGAAGGACTATATGCAAATGGAAATTTCCAGAAAAGGAAGTCAGACATGGAGATTGATTTATTATGGGAAGGGAAAGAAAGTGATGTTGAAGATGCCACTCGGATTTGGGTCACTGGAGACCACAAGAGCAGCTAAAAGAGTTGTGAGTTTTGTTGTAGGCATTTAAGAAAATGATGAGAAACCCAGAAGTGGGATTTAAGTGTGCTTCCACATACAGCTCTAGAGATAAGATCTGATTGGAGATGATGATCAAAAGAAATGGCAGCCCTGCAAGCGTGTCCTCCTAGAGAGTGAAAAAATAAGAGTAGTGGCCCAGGACTGGGCCTTGCATTGCAAATTGAAGAGGAAGTTGGCCCTCTGAAGGGTCCATTTAGCTTTCCAAAAGTGCCTCCTCCTATAGGGTGTCTTGTGCCTGGTGCTGGGGCACAGCCAGCACCCTTTCCTAGTTGGACAGCTCTAGTTCCGACCTGTTGCCAGAAGTAGCACACAGGCCGGGAAGCCAGCAGTGCTATTTGCATGACTTGCTGCATTATGTGGCCTCCTTACTTGGGGTCTAATTCAGGGCTTAATTCAAACATGGCACCTTCTGCCACATTCAGTATCCATGTTCCTTAAGCTGGTTCTCTAAAAGCTGGTGTCGTTAGGGTAGACAGATTTAGCAACTAAAAGTATACAATGCCCAGTTAAATCTGATCAAATAAACAGTAGAAAAAAACTCAAATATTGCATGTTGTTCATGTACTTATACTAAAAACTATTGGTTCTCTGAAATTTAAATATAAAAGGGCATCTTGAATTTTATCTGGCAACCCTATCCTCTGATGAGTCTTCTGGCAGCAGCACAGGGGCCCATGAGTATGTCTTTTCTTGGCTAAGACACATTTTATTCTCATTTTCCTTTCTCTCTCTTGGACTCAGATGATATTATTTAGAATCAACAAGCAATTGTTCCATACCTACCATATGCCTGACAGGGCACAGGCATTTCACACCTACAATATCAATGGTCTGCACCTTGTTCAAGGAATACAACACTTGGCAATAAGGTGCTTTTGGCAGAATGTCATGAATTTGAAATAATTTTATCAGCAGTATAAATAATGTGATGGTATTTGCAGGGAATACCTTGTAAAAAACAAGAACACTGTAGTAGAAAAACTCCTATACCGAAAGTAGAGCCATCATTTTTCTAGTTATTCCATTGATATGTTTGAGAGAATATTTTTGAGTATTTTATTCTCTCTGTTATACTTTCACGTCCCCCATCCTGAGAAGGCAAGCCTTTGCGTTTCAAGGACAAAGAATGATTTGTTGGTACAAAGAAAACCAGGCCCCTGGATGATTCATGTTAAAGACCCCGTGGGCAGGATTAGACTAGGGGGTCGGAGAGAGGAAGAGGATGAAAGAAAATGTGGTGGAGAAGTTGAGTTGGTGGGCAGGGAATTAGAGATTACTGAGAACTAAGAGGAGTGACTTGACTCGTGGTTTCCAAGCAGGGAAGGACTATGATGGGGTCTAGAATAAACCACAGTGGCATAAAACTTTCCCAAACCCTCTTACCTGCTTAAAAGCAGAGCCTCCTCAAAGAACTCAATTGACATAAATTCCCTCCCTCAGAGCAATTCTAATCTCCATAGAGATTAGAAATCAGCACCACACCCAAACAGATAATGTCATATAACTCTTGTACAGTATCTCCTGAGGGCCCATTTATCTTTCCAAAAGGTCTTTTACCTTTTCATAAGTGCCCCTTCCCCTCCCCTTCTTAGAAGTCACATTTTCTCCCAGAGGTGCCCTTCTGTACCTTCCCATCCCTTATTTGGATGGTATATAGGCCATCTATGCTAACTGCCTCTTTGAGCTACACTTCTCTGTAAATTCCAGTGCGTATATATGTAATCAAATATGTTCCCTCCTACTTCTGCAGGCTAATTTAGCTTTTGCCAGTTTAATTTGCACACTCCCAGTTAAGGAACCTAAGTGGACAGAAGTAAAATTTTTCCTCCCTGGCAGCCTCTTTTGTCCTTAGTGACTCCTGAAGATCGTGTCGGATGGCTTAAGAGTACAGATCACTGTCCCATGGGTAGGTCAGACACACAGTGACTACAGAGACAACGACCCAGCTTTTGCCAGGCAGCCAACGGTCAGCAGCAACAGGAACAGGAGAATTGGCCATCATGGCGGCACCCACAGCTCTACCTCCTGGCACCTTGTTTTCCTTCCCCTCGCTTCTCCACATTTTGGAACCATATTGCCCTTACAATCTCTCTGAGCTGGGAAAGAGGCCTCAACAATGACTGAGACTTAACTTCCCATCAGCCAGGCAGGTAGGGATCCAAAGCAGAGTAAATTTAATTCAGAAAAATAAAAATTCCCATTCTTGCTTTTTCGTGTTACAAACTAACGCTTCTTTCCAACTTTTCTGTTTGTTTGGAACATTCTCTTAGGGTAAGAGGTGGCAGGGCTGGAAAAATGCTTCCCAAGTGTTTGATCCAAAGGAGATTGGGAGGGCCACAGAAGCAAGAAGGGCTCTTTGGCCTTCCCCCACCTTTCTGTCTTGAAGTTGCCATAGAGAAGTGCTTTGGCCTACCTTGCTTGAAAGTAGGGCCTTAGCGGTCCTGCTAATACCCTGCAATAAAAAGAGGTAGAGAAGAATCTTCACAGATAGGCCTTGCTCAGTTGCCCTCAGCCTATGGTCATAACATATGACCTTTTATCCAATCACATTTTCACACTGTTACCTGTGCTTCATGGAACTTAAGCAGGAACTAGACAGTTTCCCCTGAGTCTTTGGACCACATTTCTAAAGGGTTCCATGTCACATACAACTTTGCTTTTATAAATTAGCTTAAATAAATTAGCTTTGCTTTTCTCTTGTTAATTTATAAGTGTGAGGCAGGAGATTAGGGCACGGCAAACTGGCTGGGCAAGTGGATATGACCTGTGAATCACAGAAATATAGGACGCATGCCCAAAAGACAGTTCCCAAGCCCTGTACCTGAGATCAATCAGAAAGTGCTATCTTCAATTCTTCTGGCCTGAGGTTAAGCAGGTTTTTCATGGGACAATGTAGGTCTCATGTCAGCCTGAGGAGTGGAGGATATAAAAGTTGTCAGCCACTGATCTTGTTGCTGTTGTTAGCACTTTCAAGGACTTATTCTGCAGTGTACTTTGCGTACTTTTAATTGGCCTGCCCTTACTTGCAAAGGATATTTCTTTTCTTACCTTTAACAAATATAAAACCTGGCTACTTCATTTTCTGTCCAATTTTTTGTTCAGGACAGTAAGAATCTAGAAAGAATCTCTAGAAGGATCTCATGGCACCCTGTAACAAGTGTCGGGTGTGACCTTTATGATGGGGGAGGGGAGCTATCACCCCTTTCCATTGCTACAAAGATCATAAGGGTTACAAGTTCAAAGGGAATATACTAGAGGAAAACCTAAAGTTAAAATTTTACTAATTTAATTCTGCCTCCCCACCCCGCCCCTAGGGTTATGAGAGTATCAGCATTTACACATTTCTGAGTAGCTGACAAACTGAGTTCAGTGCCGTAGGAATGCAGTCAGAAAACTGTGTTATCTCATCCTGTAAGCTATGAGGGGGCTGCTGGCATTTGAAAACTCTATGTCCTATATAACACAATAACATTATTTAAAGAACAACAAGATTCTTGGACAAATGTGATGCATAGGGAAAAATAAAAAGAAGGAAGGGGAGAGTCATAGAAATCTGAGGCTGAATCGAGGAGGAAACCACCCGCTAGATTTTGTAGGGCTCCTGTATTTAGCAGAAAGCTGAGATGACTCATTCTGCTTTGTGCCCCTTGCCCTATGATTTCGCTTATTTCCTTCATGGTTTTGTAGCCCTGATTTGTGTCATAAAACTTCACAGCGTGTCAAAGAATGACTGTGCTGTTTTTCTCATATCTGTAGTTTTGAAAAGCACAGAATAGTTGTGTTTCTCAGTATTTACATCTGACCGATGCCTCTCCAGATTGAGTCTGCCCTGGAGGATGGGTACTATGTAACAGAAGGGCACCCATGGGTGGTGTTGTAGTCAGGGTTTAATACAGAATACATGACTTATAGGATTATTTTATAATAGTCATCCAAAAAGTCAAATGAGAAAGAGAGTTGGAGATCTGTCAACGTGATAGAGATCCAAAGAATGTAGCTGAGGGCCTGGATCCCATGGCAAAATGTCCTGCATGAGTCCAGCAGAAGCCCTAGAGCCCATGGCAATGTCCTCCACGAGTCCACCTGGAGGTCTAGAGTCCAAGACAATGTCTCATGCAAGTCTGTATCAAGGATCTGGGAAGGCCCTAAGCCAGTGGTAGAAACTAGAAAGTCTGCGCCAGTGGGATGAAGGATCTGTGCCAGCAGGTTGAGGGATCTGCACTGGAGCCAGGAAGCGATGCTCGAGGTAAGCAGCAGAACTCCTCCAAAGAGAACTGTAACCATCCTCAGGGACAGTGAGGATCTCAGCCCTCTGATGATGGTGATGATGAGAACAGCCAAGGTCATACCAGGAAAACCAGCATGACACGCTTCTCCAGGAGAACCAATAGCATGCACCATCTTCCCTTCCAGTTCTGTTTTTACACTGTTGGCAACAATCCCCAGGTGGGCCTTCCACACCCAGAACCACACCTATACAGTTCAGCTGGGTGTTACAAGTTGCCCATTAATTAATCCACCACAGGCAGGGTGATTGGCAGGGCCTCTTCTTGTGCCTTGGGAGACCTAGATAAAGAGCAGAACTGGAATTTGGCCTCCAAGACTCATCAAAAGGAGCCCTCCTCATGACACTATTTATGTGAGGAAGGTGGCACTGTGTGTGTGTGTGTGTGTGTGTGTGTGTGTGTGTGCGCGCGCACGCGCACCAAGGGAGCACCCTTCAGAACATAATAGGGAGAGAATCATCAGACACATCATTTTGTATTTCCCTTTTTGTCCTTTTCCTAATTGCCACTTATGAGGACTCTTCCTTTCCTAGATGAGCCTGCATTTCATGCTCACCATAAGCCATTTATGATTTTAAAATTAAAGCGAGACATCCTGGCTCCCCCATTTCCTACTAATGGGATGGTGGTGGTGATCAATAGAGGGATGCAAGACTGTGACCAGATGTGTGGTCCTGTTGAAAGGCATGGAATTAAGGGATGTGTGTTCAAGTTGAATGATGAGATCATTTGGAAATGAATTTCTTTTTGTTTTTTTAACTCTTTGGTCATGATCACTGGCATTTAGAAAACCAGTTTCAAAAATAATCAACCTGAACTAGAGTTTTTTTTCCCCCCTACAAATGAATCTTCATGACTCATCAAGCAAAGGAGCCATAGTGGTAAAACTTGGAATTTGCTGCTCAAAGAAAAATAAAAGGAAGACATAGAACATCTGATAAATATGTGGACATAACAGCAACAACGAACACCCCATTATTCACCTGGGCCACTGCATAGTTTATATGTTTTCTTTTTTCTTTCTACTTGGATATTTGTCAGCAGTAGACCAAGAGCTGATCCAAGGGCCATTCCTGTGGGCTGTTGGTTAGAAATGTTTGACTGTTGCAAGTTCTGGGAAAAGACCAGGTGACTTCAGAAAAAATTTTGCTTGTGTTTAAGGGGCTTTCCTGGGGGGTGATATATTCTGCAGCCCAACACTTCATCACTTAGCCTGTAGATCTGGTTTCTTTTGAAAACAAACCCGATGTCTGGAACTTTCCATGCTAAGAGTCAATGTCAGTTTCAAGTAGGCCTCCTAAGATAGCTGAGTGAAAACAATACTCAATATGAAAGGTTTCTATGGTTCTTTCTGACTGGAAATGCTGTGGCCATCAAGGATCCAGTGAACTTTTTATACCGTGGTGATGTTTCTCCGCAACTCAGCTTTTCATCAGAATGACTGTGACGGATGAGGGAGTGAACAGCTTTTGTGGAAAACATTGGTAGCGCTGTAACTGGTGTCCAGTCATCTCAGAAGTCTTTACCTAACTTCCCGTAGCCATGTGAGAGGGATATAAATGCTTCAAACGCTTCTCTCTGGATGGTGCAAGCAAGCAGACCAACTCAGCAGTTTCCAACAAGCTTGAATTAATGTCACTGAATGTGATGCCCAGCTGTATTTTCACCGACCCCTGTCGTTCCCACCCAAAGAATGTGCCTCAGATAGATGGAGGGATGCAAGGGCTAGGTGCAACTGCAGAAGTGAATGATTCAAAGATGGGCTTGGAATTATTTCCTGCATATATTCTTTTATTCCCAGTGTTCTAGGCCCGGCTGGAAAGTCCCACATTTCCATCGCCTTGGTTTTCCAACGTAAGTGTGGCAAGTAGCAGGCAACCAAGTGAAAGAAAGGCCCAGGGATTTCAAAGCAAAGAAAAAATATTGGTGGCAAGAAGGAAGTTTCTTTTCCTCACTTGGCCATCCATGGTGTTTTAGCTGCGAGACTCCCTGAAGTTTACATCAGTGCTTGGTTCAACCCTAAAAAGAAGTTGCATCAGATGTGGCAACTTTTGCTTGCTCTGTTTGTATTCTCTGTGGTGAATGAAGTATTAATAAGTGCTCCCCTGGGGATGTTTGTGTAACCCATACTAGAAAACAAATTGATATGTAAAAATGTTGGAGTGGTTCCTTCTTTACCGATGGGGACATACATTGTTTCCCATGGTTTCACTAGAAAATCGAGGAAAATGTGTGGTTTGCATAATTCCCTATCTTCCCTTCACCTACACATGCTTTCCTTTAAAATAGTGACTAACACCACAGGTAGATACTTCAGTGAGTAGAGTATCCTCTTACCAGGAGACAGGGTAATCAAGAGAACAGTCAGTTGTCTATCATTGAGTAGGCAAAGGGGAGGAAGAAAATTATTATTCAGGCCATTTCCTCTGCTTCCAGTCAGTGCTGTGGAAGACCAGACTATGCTGCCACCAAATATGCGAGATTGTTGAGCTGGAGATAATGGAGAAGGTGAAGAGGAAGGAGGAAGTGCTCTGTCTTCCCTCTAATTGCAGTAAACCAAAGATACTCTGCACTCTTCCTCCCAGGGAACAAATGTTAACTGCTGAAGATAGCTTTGGATCTTATTGACTGAGAGGTGGTACCTGAGAAATCTCCATTACAAGGTTCACTAACTGTCCTCTAGCTGCCTTTTATTTGTCTTTGCCCAAGTTGCCTTTTCCTTTGTCTTGGTGCTTCTCTAAAAATGTCCAGTTCTTTGTTGAAGGTGCGGAATAAGCTGAAATTCGAAGCCACTTCTTTGAGAACTTTTTGTTCATTGGGTGTCTCAGATATATGTGAAATACACATCTTAATAGAAGTCTGTTTGTTTTTCTCTTTTGTTAAAGGGATCCAGTACAACTCAGAACTCATGGGGCTGTTCTTTTTCTGTGTTGCCCTCACCTCCCACCAACCTGCCACCTTCGCAAGCTGGGAATACAGAGATGACAGCTTTCTCTAGGTGCCTGATTTCAGGACAGACACAGCCAGGGCCCTGGGGTCGTAGGCTCTCTGGTTCACCTATACTGAGTGTCTGAAAGACAAAAGGGAAACTTAAAAGTTAAAAAAATACTTTAAGAAAGTTTTTGGGTAACTTTTTATTTGCTTTTGTATATTTCCCCCCCACATATCGAATATCTTGAGAACTTCACTTGGAAGAAAGCTTCCTCTCTAAGCAGGAAGGAATTGCTTGCAGAAGAGAAGAAAGTTCAAGACCTATTGTGTTTTACTGATTTGTACCTGGTCTTATCCCAAAATTGTTGTTAGGTGTACACATAATTAATTGGGGGCACTGATGGCTGTGATACTTAGTCCAAGTTTTCAAAATTACAGTTTCATTGATGACTTTGGCATGTCCAAACATTGGTGAAGACTGATGCAAACCCTTACCACTAAGCTACAAACCTCCAGGCAGGTGATTGTGAAATGGAGAGTTATCTTCATAGGCATAGAGGGAATGTTATAATTAAAGGGATATCATGTGAGCCAATTTTGTGCTAGGTGATCTTGGGGTTCAGGGTACACTACTCAAATCACGAAAACTTGAAATCTGAGAAAACAGCAAGAGCAGGAAGATCAGTGTCTCCTTTTCCCATCCTTATTCCCTGAAGCAGGTTACAAAACCTAGGAAGGATTTTTCTCACCTCCCCAGAAGCAGATCAAAGATCTTCATTTGAGAGATGCTCATGCTATACTCATATTAGAAGAAGCTCCTTATTTGTAATCATAAAAGGACCCAGCAAAGGGTTTAAACAACTAGGCCTTGTTAACTTTCCCCTTGCCATTTTATTACCATTAGATTATACTCCATCCTCTGTGACTATGCACAGCTTAGTCACACTTACTCATAAAAAGTATACAGGATTCCTTGTTTCTTTTTATAATCTCCTGTGTCACATAAAACTTATATTAAATAAATTTGCAGCTTTCTCTTATTAGTCTGCTTTTTTTTTGTTGTTTTAGGAGCCTCAGCCTGAATCTAGAGATGAGTGAGGAGAGAAATCATTTCTCTCCTCTAGAACTGTAGCTCTTACATCCCTGTTCTCTAAAGATGCAGGACTTCCTTGCTATGTTATATGTTGATGAATATTGAAGAACTAGAGGTGACTGGAAGAAAAGAAGGTTGGGAAGTCAGCAACATGCCCAGTGCATTTGGCCAGTTGGAGTTGGTCAATCTCATGCCATTACTGGGCCTGGGTAATGGTAGAAAGGGGTGGGTAATTTTGGGGCTGAACCCACTCATCCATGGGCTCTGATGGGCAGTGTGTTGAGGGTGACCCTTGTCCCTGACCCACTGCAGTATCCTACACTTTGTGGCTAGCTTTTGGGTTCCCAGAAGACTACTGCAATCTGTGTCAAGGAAGGTTAAGGTGATTTGTGCTTCTGATGACTCAACCTCCCTTTTCTCCAAATCCAGATTTCATTTTCTCTCCATAATTACCTAATCCCTGTATCAGAAAATTGCTTTGAGTTGCAATGGAGGAGAATTTTGGCATTTTCCTGACCCTTCTTCAATTTCTTTTTGATCATTTGTATCTACTGTGTGGGATTTTTTTTCTTTTATGATTATGGAGTAGAGAAACAGTAACTAGTCAAGGGGAAGTGTCCCTGAAAGACCAAGATCCCCAAAAAGGTTTGAGGGTTTTTTTTTTCCTATCAACCTCTCTAAAAAGAATGTTCCCACAGAGCTACAGTGACATAAATCGGCAGACAGCTGATGTATGTTCTTAGCAGTTTCTTTCATCGGACAGCCTTGGTGATCATTATATTTCTCTCTCCAGGATACTTGACTCATTTACTGATCTCATTGCTGGTGACGTGTGTGCTGAGAAAAAACAGCCAAGCGTTAGGACCAGGTGGGGTGACAGGCCAGCTCCCTGACAGTAGCATTTATTTACAGTAAAGGGACAACGCTGAACTGCCATGAACAAGGGCCGAAAGCTCCCAGGAAGGAGCCAGTCGACAGATGGCAAAAGAGACTCAAGGCCCCATTTGCTACAGGGGTCTCCAAATAGCCAGAGGATCTGTGCTCAGGGCATTATAAACACATCGCCTCGTGTTACATTCACCCTTGTCTACCCAGAGGTAACTCTGACTGGTTTTTCCCTGGTATTTGGAGGGAAGCAGCTCAATTCTGAGAGCGCTGGGAGAAGCACCGTCCCCTTCAGCTTCGGCCTCTTCCTGCTTGCTCTTGATTCACTCTGTGCTTGTCCACAGCCCTATGTCTCAGGATTGAATCTAGGCTGTGAATATATTTTGCAGAAGATTATATGTATCTAGGATACAGCTCGTCTTTCATCGTTACTCACCTTGCCTTTCATCATTCTACACTTCTTCTTTCGCCTGCTTTCATCTGCGTAGGGAGTCTCTGCTGACAAGGTGGATTCCTCAAGTGAGAAGTTGCATTTCCCTTTCTGTGAGATGCGTGGAAGTCTGGACTCCCATGATTAATTAGACTATGGAGGAAGAGATGGGTTATAGTTCCCCGCCTCTCTTTTCCTTGATAGAGTAGGGGAAGAAAACTAATTTTTTGTTCAGCTCTTCTAAGCCCTTAGTTGGAATGGACCGACAACAAAAATAGATTATTAAGAGAAAACAGACAGGAATTTGTTAGTATGTGTATTTCAAATATATATTGGAGACATCCAGAGAATGAGTAATTCTCCAAGAGGTGGCTTTCCAGCTAATGTAGAATTGTCAGTAAAGAACAGTGCCTTTTTAGAGAAGTGATGAGGCAATACAAAGGACTTAGGGTTTCTTGGGCAGCAACCTGTGACAGGCGAATGACAGCTAAAGGCTACTTAGTAAAGTTGACGTGGATTCCTTGGGTACCATCTCCAGGCTGATGTGGGATCCAGAGTGGTCTTCAGCGGTCAAGCTTTGCTTCCCCTGGGAAGGGGAGGTGCAGAATACCTTTTGATTTCAGGCAAATCGATGGAGGGAAGAGAGTGTTCCTCTACCTTCTTCTTTTTTGCATCCAGGGCAATAATCTGGCATATTTTGGGTGGCATAGCCTATCTCCCATAATATGGATCTTCAGAATGTTTTGAGAGATAGAGGAGGCAGGCTTGTTGTGTTTTTTAGTGATATTTATACACGTGTAACAAAGAACATATTTTGCTGACTATTTTTTACTCTGTGAACAGGTGGCCTTGCTGTGGGCGCACTTCCTCGAGTCTCTAATTGTTGGTTACATCTGACGATGTCTGCTTCGCAGACAGACACCATACTCATAAAGGTGGGACAGCAGGGGAGAGCTGAGATGTTGTGGATACAATAGAGTTTCCTCCTCACTCCCCTTCCCAAGTTGGGAAGGGCTTAAAGCCATGCCAGGCAGTTTAGGTTTTTTCCTTAAAGACTAAAGGGGAATCCCTGAATGATTCTAAGCAGGGATACCACAGCATATACATATTTAAGAAAATAATGATGGCAGCAGTGCAAGGAAGGGCTGGCTGGGTGGGGTAGAGGGGGTGGGCAAGGGGTCTAAGGAGGAGGTGATTGAACTAATCCCCAGGAGAAATGAAGAGGGTCTGAATCAAGTATGTTAGGAGGTTGAGTTGTAAAGATATTAAGAAAGTAGAACAGGTGGTCCTGGTTTCTGTCTTGTCTTACTGGTAGCCATTTCTGCTTTTGTGAATGGACTTCTTATATTACTGGGAAGAATAAAAGGCCCAGCTAAATTTCCATTTTGGGGACTTCCTTCCCTTCAAGGGGTAGCTAATAAGATATGAGCTAACGGATGGGCTGTGTTCTAGAAGGGGGATGACTCAGCTGGAGGTGCCTTACATGCCTCTTCTTTCTTTCCCCCTCTGCCTGGACCTTGAGGACAGCCACATGCAACCATGATGTCCTCTTAAGGATAGGGGCCTTGTGAGAAACACGGTAAGAGAAGCAAGGCGGAAGTCCAGGGACTGATGACAGTGTGGGCTGAGTGGACCAACTTTGGACATCTACCTCTGAACCTTACACTGTGTGAGGAAAATGCACATTCTTCTTGTTGACTTTCCTGTCACTTCTAACTAGCTGCCAAACTCAATTACTAATTGGGACACGTGTTGACTGATTGGATGTAGAGAGTGAACAGAAGAGTTTGAGGATGGACTCGAATGTATTGTTCGGCTGGTGGGTAGGTGATAGTGCTGGCTGCAAGCTAAAGAATGGCCGGTGGATTTAAGAACTAGCAGGCTGCATTTTGTTTGGGACATGTTGAGTTTGAGGAATCTCTGTGAGGTCCATTGCATGTCCAGGAAACAATGAGATGTAGGTTGGGACTAGAGATACACATCTGGAAACTGTCTCTGTGCAGACAGATGTTGAAGTGGTGGGAGTGTATGGGGACACCAAGGAAGTGTCTGAGGAAGGGGCAAGGAGGCAAGGAGTCCAGCACTTGAGACTGAGGTACTATGAGCAGGACAATGAAGGATCACTAAGACCAGGACCTCAGGGAAATCAAGAGTATTCAGAGGACAGATGGTCACTAATGCTGCTGTTAGGAAGGATATAGAAAACAGAGGAGAGGAGACAGGAAGAGAAATGGTCAGAGGATCCCTTCTTTCTGCAAAAAGGCTGTTCTCAAAATGACCTTCCCACCGGAGGGCCACAGGTGCATTCTGTGCCATGACACCAGCATCCTTGTGATTCTTCCGGAATCTTGGAACAAACACCACCTGTCTCATATTTTAATCGTTCTTTCCTCTACCAACAGGTCTATCTCCTCAAATGTGTCAAGTGGTAGATTTTATTTAATATCATAGTATGCTTGCATGATTTAAATATTAATTCTAAGTGTTTTTAAAATTAAATTTTTTTTCAGCACTGAAGATTGAACCCAGGGCCTTTTCACTGAATTACATCTCTAGGCCATTTTAAATTATTTTCCTATTTTGAGATAAAGTCTTACTAAGTCACTAAATTGCTAAGGCTGGGCTCAAACTTGGATCCTCCTGCCTCAGCCTCCCAGAAAGCCTGGGATTATTAGGCCTGCACCACCAGGCTTTAAGTGATTTCTTTATAATGAGTTTTTGAGGGCTCCCTGTAGCACATGGAGGTGAAAGACAACTGTGATTGAATCTGTGCTCTGTTAATTGAACACATCATTGGAGAGTCTCTGTGAAGAATTATGATCTAGCAAGATAAAAGTTTTTTGAAGAAGGTTGGGAAACATAAAACAGAAAAGACAAAGCAGAGGACAAGAGTGCTCCAGTTTGCCATGTGTGCTTTTGGCAGAGGTTCCAAGAGAGTATACTTCTCCCTAGTGGTGGGATCCTGTGTGCGTAGACTCTGCCTCGGCTGGATGCTGAGCTCAGCTATCCTGGGTTGCATCTTCCTTTTGCCTCTGAAGTCAAAGTTTAGGGTTGTTTAGGGTTGTTCTAAACTTTTAATTTATTTTCTTGAACTAAGCAGTGAGGAGTCTGTCTCCTGGGGAATGTGCTTGGATTGCATCAGTCGGGAGCTCTGAGGACCAGCTCTCCCCCTGGTCCAGGTCTCTCAAGGATGCTTGGAGAAACTGTTCCGGCTCTGGGCAGCTTCCTGCTGGGAATGATGAAAATAATTTAAAGGGCAGTTGAGTGGGAAGCTGTGAGGCGAGCACATTGCTTTTAGTTCTCAAACAGTCAGTGCTCTCCCTGGGGAACAGGTCATGGTCCTCATCTGGAACATTTTAATTGGGAAGAGATCTTCCTTGCTATACCCAAGAAGGACTCCAGGCACCACTTTTATAAGAAGTGCCTTGTCATGTAGAAGCTGTGGCTGCTCCTTGGCCCATTAGCCAGCTTGGAGAGACTTAGCAGCATGGGTTGTGTTACACAACACCAAACACTTACTGAGACTGTATTTATCTTCAAGATGATACACAGTGACAAACTGAAGACATGACCCCTGCCCTTGAGTTGCCTAAACTCTCACTTTGGTTGAAGAGCAGAGAAGAAAAGGGAACACATTCTTATTTGAGGACTTCACTTGTAGGCTATGAACTCCTAAGCATATGTGTACATAGATAAACACACAACCTATCACATGCACAGAGATGCCATAAACCTTCACTTACCTGGTCACTAATTCAGCCAGCTCAGCTAGATGGAAAAAAACGGGGGTTTCTGAGTAGGCACATTTGGTGTTTTCCTGAGTTGTGGTTCTGCAATTCATATATTTTGCTTGTATTGTCCCTAATGTATGTTCCCTTATTGTAGATTATTTTAGATAGTTTTCTAGAGCAAACCAGATTAAAGTTGTAGAGTTGGCTATCTTGGGCAATGTCCACAGACCACCCACAGGGAGAAGTAAGTTTTTAGGGCATTAAAGTAATGGTTCCTAACCTTTTGTATGGTACACATTAGCATTGCCTGGGCATCTTTTACCAATTCCTGAACCCAGTCTGTCCCCCAAATGGACGTGATCATGCTCTCTGGGCAGGAACAGAAAGCTGCTCACATGATTCCAGTGTGAAGACACTGGTCTTGGAGTTCAGGAAGGACAGATGGATGGATGTTTCAGTGGGTATTGGTCTGGATGCTTTGTGTCGGGGCATTTACCTTCACCATTTCTGAAAATCCCCATCTTCCTTGAGGTACATGAAGGTGAGACATCACATGAGCAGGATGTACTTTTCCTCCCTGGTAACGGGTAGTCCTAGGAGGCATCTCCACATTGCAAGTATAAACCGCATGAAAGATTCCCTTACTGTCTTTGGAGGGTTTGACCCCAGGGGTCTTCTGGAAATAGAAAAGATGAGACCTTGTGAGTCTTCAAGATAGGGGGTATTATAGACTTCTGTGCTTGTATGGTGGACTTTAGAGGGGTGTTCCTGTCACCTATTCCAATGTGGTCTACAAGGGGCTAGTGCCACTGCCTATCCATTATTGGAGGAGAGAACACCCCTCCACTAGTCATAGGACATTACAAAATGACAACCCCTTTCCTGAACACTTATTTTCTCTATCCACAACTCCTCTTTAGTTATTTTTTCCTGTCTCAATGTCCAAGTCCTCTACTTCTACACCGTTTCCTTGGACTACAAATCCTCTATATAGAAATAAGTACATTTTCATCCCTTAATCCATTCTTCAATCCTAAACATTTCACAGCCTCTGGCACTTGTAAAGTGTCTGCCACTTTTCTGCTCTTTCAAGCTCTTGATGTGACAGCAAAGGAAGATGTGAGCTCCAACCCCTGACTAGGTGGGAGGGGACAGAAAAGTGGGGGACACAGCCAAGCCTCAGGATTCCTCTGCTATTTGTGGGGACATCTGGGAAGGATGGGGGTGGACGGGGGAGAGAAGAGGAATCTTAGAGACATTTTTTGCAAGGATGCTTACTGAATAAATGTTTATACTATGATATTAACTTGTAAAGGAGCAAGATATGAACTTTGAAGTTTAATATGTGGCATTTTTTTTTTTTTTTTTTTTTTTTTTGCGGTACTGGGGATCGAACTCAGGACCCTGCGCTTGCTAGGCAAGCGCTTATCCCACTGAGCTATATCCCCAGCCCCTATGTGGCATTTTTATTAAGCTAAGTTCTCTAAAAATGGCCTGTTTAAAATCCTGAAAAGCTATACACACACGTTACTTGTGCTTACGTTGTAGTTGTGACCATGGGTGAGGGAACATTTTTCCCCTCAACTTTTCACAGGTACCTGTGGTTTTTCTCATGAAAAAAAGGAGGTACTCTTTTATTTTATTTTATAAATTTATTTCTGGGAGTAATCTTCATCTCAAGATTTCATTATCTTAAAGATAAAACAGAAGGTGAAGCTTGGCACTGTGTCACGTGGTCCTGTCTCTTCTTACTTCCTTCCAGTGCAAGTCTCTTAAGCCAGCATCCTTTTAGGTCTACCAGAGAGTTCAGCGCACGCATGCGTCAGCTCAGTCTTCTTGGTGCGTTTAGGTTTTTCTGGAAAATTAGCTTAGTCTTCCCACCATTGCCTCTCTGCTTCCTGCTGAAAAGGTACTTTACCTGGGCACACAGAGGACCCCTGCCCTTTTGTTACTGTGTCATTTGGTCGAGTTGGTGCTTGGCATATTTCTTCCACAAAGCATGGCTGGTTTTAGGAACGTCCGCCATGTTGCAGAAGCGCCATTGTCCTGGAAAAGCAAAGCTCCTCATTTAAAGCAAGATACCCACAATGATGTTCCTGACTTGACACAAATATTTCAGACTCTGCTCAGTCCTCACTGTTAAGAAGGCAGAGGATAATCTACTTTAGCAAGATATAGGGGAAAAGGCAGTGGGAAGAGTTTGGATATAAAACTTTCCAACCCCTAAAACAGGCTCACACTTGTTTCTTTGGCCATGCAGTGAATGCTTTCTCTTTATTTATTTTCATTTGCTTAAAGTCGGACCTGCAGTACAGTGTCTGGTATATAACAAGTGAATGCTCAATAAATATCGGTCAACTGAAAGAAATAGTAATGCTTAGAGGCAGAGCATTATCTAGAAAAATCTGCTTACATCTTTAAATAATGGTGACAAATGAAATGATTTGGGGGAAAAAAAGATTAATATGGGCCAAGTCCATAGCCAGAGAACACTGGATGGGAGCCATGTCTTAGGGTTACAGTCAGAAAAAAGAGAAGGTTCCCAGGCTGGGTATGACATCAGCATGGTTTTGATGAAATCAATAGAAATTCTATGGAAGGAAGTGAAGATGTTCCTGGCTCATGAATTAGCTCATGGCAAGATCTGATGTCTAAAGAGAGGTGAGCATGGAAGGCGGTGGTGTGGTTGGCAGGAGCAGATGGTGTGGGTCTGAGTGACTGCCCTCATTTCTCACTCTCATCCAGCTTTCCATGCAGCCTCAGAGGAGGGAATATTATAGGATCAACATGGCTGAGAAACCTGCCTAACACTGTAAAGGGGCAGAATGGCTGTCATCACACACAAGGAAGAAGAAGACTACTCCTCCTTCTGTGGTTAATTGAAGCATTCACCTTCAAGTTTCCCCTATTGACATGATCTCCATTACTGGGGATTGAACCCAGGATCTTCACACTGAGCTACATCCCCAGCCCCTTTAAATTCTTTTTTTGAGACAGTATCTTGCTAAGTCACTAAGTTGCTGAGGCTGGGTTCAAACTTCTTATCCTCCTGCTCCTCCTATTGATCTACTCTTTGTTCTGGATACTGATTCTCTCTTTGGGTCCCCTGCACTGTCACCTTTCTCTAAGCTGTGCCCATTGCTTTCTCAGCAGACTGCTTTGACAATATCGCGTAGCTTCTCCTTCAGTCCTCACCGGTAATGGCCGAGTCTGTCTGCACCCCAAACTTGTCTCCTGGGCCCCAGATCTTACTTCCAGGAACCTGCTAGGTGTATCTGCTAGAATGTGGGTCTAGAATGTCCTCAAAGTGTCCTTGTGTTAAAGGGTTGGCCCTTACATTGGTGCTATTGAAAAGTGGTAGAAGCCTTATGAGGTTGGGTTTGGTGGGAAGTTTTGGGCTGCTGAACTTGTGCCCTTGAAAGGATTGTGGGACAGTACTCTGTCTCTCCATTTCCCGGCTGCCATGAAGTGAAATGTTTGCTCCACCGTGTGCTTCCTGCCATGATATACTGTCTTCCCACAGGGCCAACCTACCAGGGACTGAAAACCACCAAAACTGTGCACAAAAAATAAATCTTTCATCTTACTAACTTGATATTTGTTACAGTAACATAAAACTAATACAATATCCTACTAGACATCTTTCCAGCAACTTTAACATAACATATCACAAGCTAAATTCATTTTCTGTTCTCCCCACATCTGCTCCTCTTTTGCTCATGGTCTTGCTTATGGCCCCACCATTCAAGCAGAATATCTGTTTGTCCTTGACTGTTTCTCATCCACCTCTGTGGCTGCTTAATCCGTGTGTCTTCACCACTTTATATGTGCGTTGAATGTCTTCACTTTTTATTACTGCTGTGCCAATTTTGTCCCCTAACCTCTTTGTCTTGGATCAGTGTATAAACTCTTGCTGTTAGGCCCTTCTGCCTTACATCACAATTCCCCTCCCTGCCTCCAACCCATTTCCCTATTTGCTGCCCAAAATGGTAGATTTTACAGAAAATTGAATCATGTCAATTTTGTTGACAGAGCGTGAAAGCTTCCCCTTGGCCTGGCGACCGGGCTTCTCAGTATCATCTTCCATCCTGGTGTTCTCCCTCATTTCTTGTGCAGGCCTCTGTCCGTGAAGAAGTATCTTCCAAGCTCCAGCACCACCAGGATCCAGTTTCTACTTTCACACTGCTGTTCTTCAGCTTTTACCTTCCCCTCTTTCCCAGCCCACATACCTCCTGCAAAATAACATTACTTACAAGGGTGTTCACTGCCTGATCACCTTCCCTAGCACTGCTCAAGAGCCCTTCCTGCTAAGCCTTTTTGGTTCCCTTTTTTTCATGCTTCAACTAGAGTTTGTGGAAGGGTGGTTTATTTATGTAGTTATTTCTCTTCTACAGTGTCAGTTCCACAGAAGGCCAGTTCTGAGTTCTGTGTCTTCAAGGTTAAACACTTAGTGGACTCTTAGTAACCCCATTTCTTTATGTCTGCTTAGAGTGGTGAGAATTTCCTGACCTCAAGAGTGAAAGGTATGTGGGGGACATTCTTGGCCTTGCCCTCTGGATGGCCCCTTGGTCAATGCTCCTTGGTGATTGCTCTGGCTAGGTGGACCCTGTGGCCAGCCCCTTCAGTACTTCCTCTGGCAAAGCTGACCTCAGGAAGACACTGTCTTCCCAGTCCTCCATGAAGTGGCCACTGCCTCCAAGGTGCACCCACCTGCCCAGTCCTGCTGTGATTTGGTTGTAGTTTAATAATGAATTTCTTTGTAGTGGGGCAGATACCAGAAAACCCATCTGTTTTTAGGTCTAAGTCCCTTGGATGCCAATCGGCTTTACTTAGAAATAAAGCGGATATTTTGATCTCCATCTGTCTGACTCTGAGTCTCTTAATCTCAACTTGACGCTAGATGGAGTGGAGGATGCAGAGAGAGAATTGGGACAGGAAATCTTTTTTTTGGTCTGTTCTTCGAAATCTCTAATAATGATTCTTTTATTCCGCAATTAAGATATTAGCAGTTACTCAAGTCCAGCCATCCGAAGGAATCTTAAGCCACATAGAATTATAGAGAACATTTCTTTGCTTATGGGGTAAATGCTGCACAGGACCAAACCCTGTATGTGTTAAATGACTTGGACTTTTTAAGTGAAAGAATAAAAGGGCCTATAGGCAGCAAGATATAGTATAAAACCAAGTACCCCAAGGCAAGAGAAAAAATGGATTTTCCATCTTTATCTATCATATGGGCAAAGACCAAGAAATTTAATAATCTTCTGTGTTGAAGAGGGTGTGGGAAAATCAGCAATCTCACACACTGTGAGTAGGAGTGTACTTTGTTAAAAATAATCTATGTAGGGCAGTTTGGGAGGATCTATTTAAAGATACACATGCACTTAGCCTTTGACCTGGCAATTTTGTTTGTAGGAATTTACATCATGGATAGATGAGCAGGTGCAAAAATGATGTTATATTCACCATCACATTATTTACAATGGCACAAATTTAGTCTAATTGTCCAGCAGTTAGAGAACTTTAAAGAAACGCTGGTTGAGTCTTAATGGATAATTTTAACTGCAAAGAAAGGTGAATTAGCTTATTTTATATCAATAAGGAACGATTTCCAGATATATTGGTAAATGGAAACAGTCAAAGTGCAGGACTTTCAGTATTTTGTGCTGACATTTAAAAAAAAAAAGAGAAAACACACTTGCTTGTAACCTTTTTATCTGAAAATATACAATGGAACCTGATAACACTGTTTGCCTCTGGGAGGTAAAACCAGATGGTTGGAGGGACAAGGTTAGGTGAGGACTTTGCTATATATACTATTTACATCTTTTGAATTTTAAACGATGTGCGTATTTAATTAAATGAAAAAGTAGACACAAAAATACCCACACTTTTGTTTGTAGTGAACGCAAACATTTTTATTTGTTGGGAGAAAACTTGGTATTCATTGCCCTAGACAGCAATCTCAGGAGGATGGGAAGGCATGGATTATCAGGAGGTAGGCTAAGAGGGGTTTGATGATTGATAGAACTCAGTGGTCAGTGCACAGGCTGAGGTCAAACTGTGTAGATTTGCAGTCAGGTCTGGTATTTCCTGTATAACTGTGGATAAGTTATCCTCTGAAGTTTCAGTTTTCTTTGCACATGAATAACAAGAACAGTGCTGTACCTGACTCCTGGGATTGTTGTGAGGATAAAACAGAAGAATGCATGTTCAACCTGGATGGAGCCACATCCCCATGTGCTTCTGTCTTAGAGTCACATTCAAAGAGTGTTCACAAAGAAGCTTTGTGAAAAGCATTTCAAGTGTTTACTGTAGTTTCTTAAGAAAACCCTGTAGCAGGAGTATATGTATAGGAAATGGCTATACTTTTATATCCTTGGCCTTAGGAGTAGGGGCATGGCTCAGGGGTAGGGTTCTCACCTAGCATGTGCAAAGCCCAAGTACCTGGGAAACAAAACAAAACACTTCCTCTGAACATAGATGCAAAGATCCTCAATAAGATACTGGCAAGCAGAAGGCAGCAAGTAAACAAGAAGATTGTACACTGTGACTAAGCAGGACTCATCCCAGGGATGCAGGGATGGTTCAACGTACGCAAATCAATAAATCTAATGCACCACATTAACAGAACCAAAGATAAAGATCACATGATCATCTCAATGGAGGGAGAAAAACCATAGGGCAGAGTCCAACACCCATTCATGGTAAAAGCCCTACAGAAAATTGGAATAGGTCAGTATCTCTATCTGATAAAAGCCATCCATGACAGGCCAACCGCCAACATCATACTAAATGGTCAAAAACTGAAAACTTGCACTCTAACATCAGGAACGAGACAAGAATGCCCACTACCACCACTCCTGTTTAGTATAGTTCTAGAAACATTAGCCACAGTAATTAGACAAGAGAAAGAAATAAAAGGAATATAGAAATAAATAAATTAAATTATCATTATTTGTTGATGACTCAATGCTCTACATAGAAGACCTCCAAACCTCTACTGAAAGACTCCTAGAATTAGTAACCAAATTTGGTAGCATAGCAGGATACAAAGTCAACACTCAAAAATCCATAGAATTCCTGTATACAAATAACAAACTCACTGAGAGAGAAAAATGAAGTCCTGAGGAATCAATCTAACAAAGGGAATGAAAGACACACACTAAAATCTATAGTACTCTGAGAAAGGAGATGAAAGAGACTATCAGAAAATAGGAAAAGAATTCCCTGTTCTTGGATAGCCAGAACTAATCCAGTGAAAATTGTCATACTTCCAAAACAGTTATACATATCTAATGCAACCCCAATCAAAATACCAACAGTATACCTCACCGAATGAGAGAAAACAATCCTAAAATTCGTGTGGAACCAGAGGAGAGCTAGAATAGCAAAAGCAGTTCTGGGCAACAAAAGCAAAAGCATGTTTTGCTTTTCTCCCGGCCCACCTCTCACTTTCAAAAGAGAACAGCAGTCCTTGAAAAGGTCTCTTGACTATTCTTTGCTCTCAACAAAATCTTGTCCTGTTTATCTGCTGTTCTTTCTTGGAGCTAATCTTTTATTCTGCCAGGATTCCCTCCGTTGGAAATCTAAATCTCCTTGCCTTGGGCTTACAGTATTTTCCTGTGGTCTGTGGATTAGGGCCTGTGTGTGGAGGCCACGGGGAAATGCCAAGTGAACCAAGCCAGGCTTTTACTAGTGGAAACTGGGGTGAGGGGAGACACACATAGGAAGAGATAGAAAAAAGGCTATACAGTATTGTTATAATAATTTTTAGCACCTGTTCTATACCTAAGGAACTTATAACATTGCCTGGAGTGTTATACGCAGTCAGGAGATTTTAGCTATTAATATGCATTAAAGCATCTTCCCACAACCTGATGGGCATAGCAGTGAGCTCATATTTACTGAGAGTCCACTATGTGTCAAGTGTGGGCCTCGTGTTTTGTATGGGTTAATCCTGTAAGCTTCACATTGCCACCCTGTTGTTGGTTCTTTTATACACAGATGAAGACACAGACAGAGAGAGATTCAGCAATTTGGTGGGATTACAAAGGGAGCAAAGGGAGCCCGGATGTGAAGGCAACAGGTCTGACTCCGTTGTCCCTCAACCCCCATTGTGTTGCCTCCATTTATATCGGCTTCCTGATCAGGCCCATTGGACCCTTTTGTTCTGAAAGTCTTGGGAGTATTTTTTTCTGCTAGTTTACACATCTCTCATTGGTCTCAAACAAAGGATAGAAGGGATCAGGAAGGAGAGCTGGTGCCTTCAGGTTCCTAGGAAATGTGCTATGATGGTTGTTGCCTTAGTTCTTTGTCTTCCAAAGGTTTCTGAGTAAGGATCCGATAAGGCCTTCTGCCAATAAATGCTCCGGGAATGCATTTGATGATTCTCTTCAATTGTCTACTAAGGAAAAGAATGATAACCAGATAAATTAAATTGCCTGAACAAATTGGCTTATGCTGGTGATGTACCAAGATGTTTGTTTCACAGTTGCTAGTGCAACAGGTGCCATGTTCTTGATGTATCAGTACATTTATATACCTGGCTGTCAGGCTGTCTGGCACTGAATCCATCAACTCAGGGGAAGGAGTGGGGAGAGCCACCCAGAATAAAGAGTCTGGGCTTTGCTTTGGATTTCATGTGAAAATCACTATGTTCAAAGGAGTGTCTTCAGATCCACACTTTTCTGAGAAAGAAAAGCTTGCTCTAGATTCCAAAATGGCTCCATCATGTATGAGGGGTAGACCTTAAAAGTCTGAGTGTAAGCCTGATATGGTGGTACTTGTCTGCAGTCCCAGCATTCAGGAGGCTGATGCAGAGGATTGCAAGTTTAGACCAACCTGGGATATATAGGAAATTCAAGGACAGCCTGGACTATTCTTGAGATCCTGTTTCAAAACAAAAAGTCCACCCATAGAGTGTTGTTATTTAAAATCACCATGTGGAAAAGAACAAATCTGACACGAGGAAAATTTCTGTATTGCTGGAAATAGGAAAGCCTTCCAGTTTGGGAAAAGCTGACCAGAGAGAAAGGCAACGGGGCGCTCTTGTTTCATTTTCTGCAGTCGGATCTCTTGGAGAAGGGGATGTGTTGAGGTGGGGACTGGCAGGTACCAAGCACATCCTGATAAGCCGAGGGGAGTTGACACAGAGGGGCTGGATGACGGCTCCATGTTTATAACCAGAGAGGGGACTGTTCCCTACACCTGAGCCTGGGATAGTTTGAATGTGTTCCCCAAAGCTCATGTGCTGGAAACTTAATCCCCAACCTCATGTGTTGATAGTACTCGAAGGTGGCACCTTTGGGAGGTGATTAGGGTTAGATGAGGTCATCAGGGTGGCCCCATGATGGCCTTAGGGGCTTTATAAGAAGAGAGAGGCCCAAACTAACACATTTGCTCCATCTCACCGTGTTATGGTGCAGCATGAAGGCCTTTACCACAAGCTGTTGGGATGCAGGCACCATGCTCCTGATCTCCTTGAACTACAGCGCCAAGAGCCAAATAAACCTTTACTCTCTTTTAGTCTTCTCAGGTATTTTGTTATAGCAACAGAAAAAAGGAAATTTGAGAGAATTTCAGTGGGAGATGTGGTGAGCTTGCTGGAGTCAGCAGCAGGGGAGGCAGAGAATTCCCCCCAAGAGGAGAGTGGAAGGAAGCTGCTAGCAATGGGCATCAGGAGGGAGCTGCAGGCCACCCTTGGGGCACCCGTAGGGCCCAAGAGAACAGTACGGAGCTGTGAGCAGGGGGTGATCTCAGCCAGGAGTCACCCTGCCGCTGGCACTTCAGCTAGAACAGCAGTGAAGACAGAGGCAATACTGGGACTCAGGAAGGAGATGCAGCAGCCAGAGGGAGCAGGACCTGAGGCTTTCTCCCACTGCCGCAAGGTGAAGCTGAGTATTTACTGGAAGACATGGGTTTCCTCCAGAGAGACTTTTATTTGCCTGTATTGAGGATTGAACCAAAGGGCTTGTGTGTGCTAAGCAAGTGCTCTTCCACTAAGCCACTCCTCCAGTCCTTTTCAAATTTTATGACAAAGTTCCACCGAGTTTCCCAGGCTGGCTTTGAACTCGTGAGCCTCCTGGCTCAGCCTCCTGAGTATTTGGAATTACAGGCATGAGCCACTACGTCTGGCACTAGAGAGACAGTTTTGAGTCACAAGAAACCGAGCCCTTTCTTTCCCAGCTCTTAACACCATAATGGAAATTGTAATTTTCATTATTTTCTCAGAAACTTCTCAGAATTGTAATTTTCATTGTTTTCTCAGAAATTTCCGTCAGTTTGTCAGAAATTATAATTTCTGAGAAAATGATGAAGAAATGTAAAGTGTGTTTCGTGCACATGCACATGTGTGCGCATTTATGTAAATCCTGACTTTGGAGATTCTGGGGAAAAACAAGTGCTATGGGCTGAACTGTGTCCTGTCCGTCCCCCCAATCATAAGTTGAAGGCATAACACTCACTACCTCAGACTGCAGCTGTATTTGGGGGTGGAGCCTTGAAAGAGGGAGCAAAGGTAAAACAAGGTCGTATGGTCAGTCATTAGTCCAGTCTGCCTGAGTCCTTGTAAGAAGAGGAAATCTGCACACAGACACACAGAGGGAAGACCACACAAAGACAAAGGGAGAAAGTGGCCATCTGCAAGCCTCCGAGAGAGGCCTCAGGAGAAACCAACCCTGCAGGTGCCTTGATCTTGAACTTGGAGCTTCCAGAACCGTGGGAGAATGAGTGTCCGTTGTTCAGGCCACCCAGTTTGAGGCATTTTGTTATGGGAGCCTGAACAAATGAATATAACAAGCAAATCTTACCCGGATTGTTACACACTGGGATGAAGTCAACAGGCCCAGAGGTCCAGAAGTAAGCTGTTGATATGATGTAGATTATTAGCGCCGAGTGGGTATTGCTATAATGTAGATTAGAAAGAAGAAGCAGCATGGTCAGATGGAGAGGCCTGGGCCAGTGAATCAACTCAAACCATGTACTACCAGAGTAACTTAGTTAGTGAACTTGGATTTCTTTTCCACGGAGAGAAGCCAGGCATATATTGCCAAGAAGGCAGCCAGAATATCAATCAGCCCCTCCTTTCACCACTTGCCTTCTGACCTTTGGGCAGTCATCATTCATGCTGGTTGAAAACAGAGTTGTGTTGATTTTCTGAGGGATTCCCTCTGTGTCCCCATCCAGGAGGAGGTGATGGATGGTGCTGGTGTTTGTTTGGGGAAAGGAGATCCGAGGATGGTGGAGGATGACCACTGACAACTGCCCCCCCTGCTCCAGCAAACAGGGAATGGGGAAAGCATTGTGGTGTCTGTGATTATTTCCTCCAGCTCCCAGTGAGCCGTTTACTCTAAAAACAGTCTGGTTTTCTCTGTTCCTAAGACTCCACTGATTCTGGTCTCTTAGTGCTGTGACAGACACGACTTGACTAAAAACACCATGTGATTTATGATATCCATAAATCACAGAGCCAAACGATATGATTAAATCTGGTGCTTACAGCTAAGAAGTCAAAGGGGCTCAGTAATCATTTTAAATGTAGGAGTGTAGTTTTTGTGTCAAAATGTGTGATTTTGTGCAACCTGAGGTCAATGTGAATACACTAATACAAGTGCACACTGTTCACAGGTCTCTCAGCCAGGCTCCACCGTGTCCTGTCCCTTCCCTATGGGACTTGGAGGAGTTTCCTTTCACCTTAGCATTTTTCTTCACCCTTTTCCTTCTAGTTGGGGGCCATCTGGATGAGGGGAGCCTTGTGTTTGTGCAGTGCTCATGGCACTGGGGCACCTAAGCAGCCACAAGGTCATTCTTACTTTGTTCCAGGAGAAGTGACACCTCAAGACACCATTAATTGCAATTTCATTTGTTTTGTGATAATTCACCCCCCCCCCCCGTTTTCCTTCCTCATCCCTGGCATATCAGCATTAGTTAAACAATGTTGCAGTTGTGATACTGCCACTAATTAATTGCTCTTCACATCAACAGAGACCTTTGACAAGTGGGGCATATTAAAAAATTTAAAGAAAAGCTCCAAACGCAAGCATTCCATCTGTCCCTGATGCGCTGGGATTTCTTTCAGTGTCATTTTCTTTTCCCTCTTCACTGGAAGATGGTGGATAGACTGACAAGTTTTGAAAATGAAGCTTTTGGTTTTTGAATAGCTGCAGCCTATATTTTTCTTTTTAAGTACCGGGACCTCAATTGGCTCTTCAGAGTTAAGCACTATTCTACTGCCAGTTCTAAACTGTAGGTCTTGTTAGTTGGGTTTTGTCTGCCAGTGGATAGCATTGGAGTGGCCAGTGTGAGTACAAATACATTAGTATTAGGTGTGTTTTGAGAGACCATGGTCACACTCATAGCTTGTTTTATCTCCTGAGGTGTTCGAGTAAAATCAGGAAGTATTTACCAACCAGTGCTGAGCCAGAGAGCAAGATGGTAGCCAAAGAGGAGCTGAGAGTGTTCCTGCCTGCCTAGGGATGTAAACCCTGACCCTGAAAACTGGTTTTTTGAAACAAGGTATTCAGTAACTCAGGGATGGTTGCGTGGTCCACAGATGTGTGAACCATGAGGATTTGGAGGAAGGAAAGTCCTAGGGCCCAAGTTAGCCAAGAGAGATTTAGAGATAGCAAATGAACTTGGTAACCAAGAATAAAATGTGCACATTTGAGGATGAATATTTTTCTTAAGTCTGAACTATTTGGGAAAGTCCATATTTCCTTAGGGATTGGTCAGCTGAATCTGTTGTTTCTTGTGGCAGCAAAGCTATTATCTAATCTCATATGCACAGTGACACAGTCTAATTTCTAGTTCTGAGGAAAAGAGTACTATGGCTGTATCTAAGCAGCACTCCCTGCCAATGTCTTTATACTAATGATTAATTCTTAATTACTTTCCCATTTATGGATGGAGGTGCACTCACATGAGGTGACTCAGTGCCTCTGAGCTTCTCTGTAGCGTAGTGAAGGTTAGATGGTCTTAGAAGGAATCTGCTGAGCTAGGAAGAAGAAATGTTTGTTTTCCAAAGGCAAGAACAGAGAGACTAGTGTGATTAATATTGAAAAAGAAGACTTGTTTTCTCTTTATTATAGAAATTAATGTGTTCTTTGTAGAAATTTTAGAAAACTAACAAGTGTTTAAAGAAAATAAGAACCATCCATCATCTCACAACCCAGATCCCTTTTTATTTAATAGATTTCCCCCATTTGTGCCTATAAATGTGAATGTCTCCTGTGTATTTCTTTGAGAGTTTGGGCTGCCAGCTGATGGTGTGGAGAAAACCTTCCCACACAATGCTATCTGACCTCACTTGGGATGTGCAATATGTGCAAGAGACACATTTTTGTTGTGCTAAGATACTAAGTTTGAGGTTATTAATGTAACATAATCTAACCCAGTGATGGCGAACCTTTTAGAGCTTTCAGTGCTACAGACCGCTGTGGCATATGTGCCATAGGTTTGCCACCACTGACCTATCCTATTGCAATTAATACAAGCATTCTCTTGTCAGGAATGCTTAGTATTCTTTTGAAAAACTGAATCCAAGGACAAGAATAATGTGTCCTCATGTGTATATTGGTATAGTTTAAATAAGTGAATCTCAAGGACTCTATTTTGAAGCCTTGGTCCCAACCTATGACACTGCTGGGAGGTGGTGGAATTTTTAGGAGGTGGGGCCTAGTGGGAGGAGGTTAGGTCATTAATACGCATCCTTGAAGGGCATATTCTTTTCTTTTGTTTGTTTCCAGTCACCATGATGTGAGCTGATTCTTCTGCCACGCGGTCCCACCATAAGGAGACCCAAAAGCAATGGGCCAACCAGTGGTGGGCTGAAATCTCTGTAACTGTGAACCAAAATCTTTCCTTCTTATAAATTGATTTTTGTCTCAGATATTTGTTACAGTAACAGAAAGCTGACAAAAACACATATTCTCAGTTTTATTTAGTCTGTTTCTCTATTGTCAGGTGTCTATTTGTTTCACACATTTTTTTCCCTTTAAAAATAGTGTAGTGTGTGAAAAATCTTGAGCACCTATTTGATTGTTCCCAGGAGAAATTTTTACAAATGGAATTAAGGCAGAAAGTATGAATGTTTTCAAGGCTTTGGATATGAGTGCAAATGGACAAACTTCTTGCTGGAGACATTATTCATGAGTGCATGTCCTGTGGCAGTGCATGGAATACAAGTACTCATTTCAATGGATTTGTAAAAAGGGGTTCTTCAAAATTTCCATTTTTTTGCTGTTTTAAAGGAAAAATAATCATCATTGATTTCATGATTCATGATTGTCCTTTTGTCTAATTTGTATGTCTTCTAAATTGTATAGATTATGGTCTGACCTATTAGGGTATGTTTTTTTTTTTTTTCTTTTTGGTTTGTTTTCATGTTGATTTGTAAGTACACTGAGACTTTAATTTTTTTTTTTTTTTCGGTACTGGGGATTGAACTCAGGACCCTGCGCTTGCTAGGCAAACGCTTATTCCACTGAGCTATATCCCCAGCCCTGAGACTTTAATATTTAAGAGCTTTGATGACTTAAATATTTTGATCCTTTCTTTCTGTAGTGCTGAGGATTGAACACATGGTCTTGTGTATACTGGATAAGTGCTCTACCACTGAGCTACATCCTTGGAAAATATTTTGTTTTTGACACAGATACATAGAGAAAAATGGAGCAGATATTTATAAGACGGACATTCCATAGTGAGAGTCAATTTCATCCTTCAGAATGATAGGAGAGGGAGAAGGTAAACAGCAATGTGAGTAGAGGCCTCCCTTTCTATTATGTTGTCTGGAAGGCCATTCTGTGTAGGAATGGAAGGAGCCCTCATGTGCTCCTCAGTGACCTGGTGACATCAAGACAGAGCTGGCCATATAGCCAAAGGTCACAGTTTTCCCATACATGGACCCCGTTTGGGCTTGATGTGAATCCCAGTGTGTGATAAAGGTCTAGTATCTGTGGGGAAGGTCAGACTGTCCTGCTGAAGGTTTGATAATTGATTCTGTTGAAATGAGCTGGTGACAGATTAAAAAAGAGAAAAGTTATACAAGTTTATTATGTGCACTGCGCATAGAAGCCTCATGAAATGTGAAACTCAAAGAACAGCCAGATGGTTGAGGCTTAAACATCCTTCTTAAAGGGAAAGAGGCATTGTGTGTGGGGGTGGTAGGCACTTTTAGAGGGGGATTAAATGACTTAGGGAAATGAGGGGTTCTGAAAAATACACAATGCCTGGCACAAAGTTTCTCTGGGCTTGTGGTATCATATTTGACTTTCAGTCTTTTTCTCTGTCATATAAGTTTAATCTTCCTTGGTTGGTATATTAGTCAGCTTTCTCACTGCTGTGACAACGTGACATCAACAATTTAGAGGAACAGATAATATATTTTGGCTCATAGTGTCACAGGGTTCAGTCCATGCCTGGCCAGCTCCGAGGCAGAAATACCATGACAGAAAGGTGTGTAGAGGGGTACTGCTGCTCATTTCATGGTGGCTGGGAAGGAGAGTGAGTTTGGAAGAGCTCCAAGGAACGAGAGGCCAGGATCAGACATAGTTCCTAAGGTCGTGGCCCCAAGAACCGCCCAGAAACACTCAGGAGTGTGCTTTACTCACCCCCTAGGTGCCTCATAAGCCAATCAAGTTGATAATCCAGTTTAATTGCACTTAATAATATTTCATTAAGAAGAGTGAAGGTCACTGTGTTCCCTTTTGGTGGATCCAGTCTTTAGGCAGATAGAAGGACAGGGGAGAAAGCCCCTCCCTGTGCTTGGGGTGGGGTGGAAGACACAAGGGAAGGTCAGAGAGATACCTTGATTCTGAGGTAATGCTTAAGGTTTACAATTTCTTTTAATTCAAAGTGCTCAGCATGCCTGGTATCATAATTGGGACTTTATTTTCTGAGCCCTAACAGTTTCAGCAACAAAGCTTGTGTACCTTCATGGAGGAATGTGTGATCAAAGGCCCCTCTCATGAGCCAGGTCTCTGGGGTATAGAGCTTTTGTTTGGTAGAGAAAGTGAGGCCTGGCTGGGAGTGACTGTCCTGGACTAGGAGACAGAAAAGGAAAAAGACCTGCAGGAGAGTTGCAGATAAGATGCATCGATGTGCAGATAGCAGGTGATTGTTTGTACCCGGTGGTGGTGGTTGGGGGCAAGTGAAGGTGTAGTGTGGCATTTGGCTCAGTCATGAAAAATAGCTAAGAATTGAGTATTGTAAGACATACTAAAGGAAGGGTAGGTACTAAAAAATATGACTCATTGCTTGACTGAAATTCAGATCTAACTGCAAGTCCTGTATTTGCTACATCTGGCAACCATGCTAGAAGCAATTGGGTACAGGGGGCTCAGGTGGCTCATGTCTCAGGGCTCCTGCCCTGTGAGCAGGGCATAGCTGTAGCAGGAGGACCCAGAACAGGACTCTGCTTGCCTGGTCTAAAGGTCAAATGCTTAGAAATAGTATGAAGATTAATTAGATTACAAATATAAAGTGACTTAATACTCGGTGCCTGTGATTGTGAATCTCTCTTGGATGTAGTAAATGATAAGTTTAGTTTAGGACTCAGAACATGTTTTTTCATCCATGAATGAGCATTTGAATATACTGCAGAGGGATGCTGTTTGAATTCTTTCCACTTTTGTTAACTTCTCTCTCATCACATCCTGCATGGCCTACGAGCTTGTACTTAGCAATCTGGGCCTCAAGTTCTTTAACTCCACTGTCTGCATTCAATTGTTGTGCAATAAAGGGAGAGACAGGTTTCTTTAGTATCTTGTATTTAAATTTGGTGCCCCCCTGGAGGGTCCCTGCTTTTGTTTCATGGAACTCCATGTGTTTAATCTTTCTCCAGTGTTTCAGGAGTGCTTGTATAGTTTGCACCATTCACTCCAGAAAAGCAGGGTCTGTGTTTTGTTATGCATTCCCCTAGCATTCAGCTCCCAGGGCCATGAATTGCTGGTCTTTGTCACTGCATAAATAGTTGATTAAGTGAATTTCTGCAGGAGCTGGGCTCTCTGCTGGGAGCTCTGCTTCTGTTGGCAATGCAGGTGCTACATGTGGAGTTTTACAATGGATATTCTGAATTTTCACATGTACAAGGGCCTCCTCCTCCATGAGATATTCATTTAATTATGTGACAGGCACTGGGATAAGTTGTAGGAGACAAAAATAGACAGTCCTTGCCTTCAAGGAGCTTCTAGTCAAATGCAGATAGAAACCTAAATAATTAATTTATAGCACCATTATGCCATGATGGAGAAATTAGTAAAGTAAGAGGAAGACAGAAGAATGCATTGGCTAAAAACACATGGGTACTTTATTATTTTTTAAAATTTAATTTAAAAAGAGTAGTAAATGAGAAAAGAAACAAAAAGAACAATAGCAGCATGCCAGCATCACAAACCTAAACAAACCAAAGTGAGAACATTTAAAGTGATACAGGGTTTCAAGACAAAATAATATGAATTAACAGTGGTTGTTATATTACATATCCTTATCCTCAACTACATTGCTCAGATGACCAGATGTAAGAATGGAAGATTGTTCAAACCATTAAAGAGTATAAGAACATAAATGAGATAAAACATTAGAGATAATACAGAGTTCACGAGACAAGATGGTAAGAATTCACCATGGTAGTTCTATTGCATATTGTTACCTTCAAATCAGTTGCTCAGATTATACATGGGTACTTTAGAAAAATGCATAATTTGACATTTTTTTCAAAATCATATTCCTTAATATATGTTCAACACATAATCAGTTTAGATATAGAGAAGAAGATTTTCTATTATGAAAGACTATATTCTTGTCACACCTATAATCTGAGCACTCTCGCAGGCTGAGGCAAGGGGATCACAAGTTCAGGCTCAGCCTGGGCAACTTAGTGACTTACCAAGACCTTGTTTCAAACTAGAAAAATAAAAAATGGGCTGTGAATGTAGCTCAGTATGAAGGTCCTGGGTTCAACTTCCAGTATCACAACAAACAAACAAACCCACCCATATATCTTTCCCCTCTTATTCAAAATAAAGGATTCATGATAGGCACTGAATATATAGGAATAGTTCAAAACTTTTTAGCATTGCAGTTTTTGAAACCAAGTACTTTTTTGGGAGGCATATTAAAATGTTTAAGGTGTATGTAGTAATACCAACCATGTATCTTTAGTAAACACTACCCTACCATGTGTTGTTTAACCTAAGAGTTTTTGCAAGTTGCAATTTTGACTTTGGGCAGCTGTCTTGGAACAGGCCTGTGGTTCTTTGGAGTAACCTTTCATCTTCAGGGCAGGCCAGTGAGGAAGTAGAGTGAGTCCATTTGGGACACTGTTTACTTTAACCATCGTTATTAATTTACATGCCACCTGTTACATAAGGAGCCACCCCAAGGGACATGAGTTAACTGGTGTCCTCTGTTTCATTTATTCTGCTGATGTTTTAGCAACCCATGTTTGCTGGCCTCCTGGGTCAATACCTAACTGCTGTTTAATTTGATTCTTGGAGTAAAAGGTCCAAAGTCAGTCTGTGGGGAGGGAGGAAAGCTTCTTGAGGGAGGAAGTACTACAGCCAAAAACTTGAATGCTAAATTAAATTTTCTCCGGAGGACAAAAATGGTGGATGGGGAAGAATGGCATTTTGGAGTAGGGAATAACATAAGAGAATGTACAGGTTCAGGAGGACCATTGTATATTGGCAGGCCTGAGAGTCGTGCAGTATCTGCAGACTATCAAGGTTATGTCATGTTTAGAGGACAAGGGATGAGGCTGGATAAATGGCCCAGGTCTACAACATGACAGCCTGAAACAGGAGTTTCTACCCTCAGTGTAGGCAAAATGAAATAAGGCGACAACAATAACACAAATCTGTTTTTTTATGGACACACAAAACTTTTCCCTCCACATTGTAATGCTTTTCAAATATACAGGAAAATCTAAAGACGAGTTCTTAATGAATTCTTAATCATTAAGTTCAACTCTATTTTCTTTCTTTTTCTTTGTGGTGCTGGAAATTGAGCCCAGGGCCTTACCTATGCTAGGCAAAGGCTGTATCACTGAGCTATATCACTGAGCTCAAGACTCAACTTTTGGAGGTATGTATTTTAATATTTTGAGTGATGGAATGAAAACTGTGCGTAAAGCCCTACTGCTCCATACTGAAAGATGATCACCATCTTGGGTTGTGTGTTTATATGACTGAGTTGCTAGCTAAATCAGCAACCTTTTCATGGGGCATCAGTTTTCATTTGAAGGAATAACTGTGCTAGCTTTCTAGGGTTGCTGTAGCAAATTACCACAGCCTGAGTGCCTTAAAACAACAGAAATGTTTTCTCTCACAGTTCTGAAGATCAGAAGTCCAAAATCAAGGTGCTGGCAGCACTGTGCTCTTTCTTGAGACTCTGGGAGAGAATCTGTCTCTTGGCTCTCCTAGCTTCTGGTGGTGATGAACATCCTTCGGTGGTCTTTAGCTTAGGGCAGTATCACTCATTCTTGTCCTCTGTCTTTACTTGGCTTTATTTTGTGTGTGTGTCTTCTATCTCAAACTCCCTCTGCCTCTCTCTTATGAGGAACTTGTCGCTGGATTTAGGGCTCACCAGAGAAGCTAGGATAAGCCCCTTGACTGAGTCATATCTTTTGCTACAAAAAGTAACATTCCCAGGTTCCAGGTTCAGAAATGACCATATCTTTGGAGTGGTGGAGTGGTGGTATACTTTTTCTACTTACCACTATGACTGATGGGTAAACTATAGTTGTCCAATCTTGAGTATTTGCCAAACATTTTCCTGAGAGAGAGCCTATCACTTCAAGGAAAAGAACTGACATTTTTGATATCAATTGGAAAATTCTAGCTTTCCAGTGAAAAGTAGAATTTTGGGGAAACTTGTACTCATCCCCAAGAACTTGACAGTTTTTCAGTACTTGAAGAATTTTCTGATAAGATTGTTTTGTTCATATGATTATACAGTGTTTTAAAATATATATATGTACTGTGATGAATGTGTCAACATTTGGAGATTCTGCATAATTCAGTATTTTTCAAATGGTTACAGTCCAATAAAATCATCCATTGGTAAAAAAATCCACTTGAAGTGCAACTAGATCAATAGACTTTAATATAACAAAGTATGAGAAATTTACTGATAAGGGTTTAGATTCCTTACTGCAGTTAACTTTGTGATTCTTTTGAAACTAACTTTACCTTTTTTCTAGTTTTGGCTAATTTGAGAAAGGACTATGCACATCATCTGAAAAAGCTATTAATAATGTCCACCCTTTACGTAGTACAATGTCTGCATGGCTGAATTTTCTACATATACTTCAACCAAAACAACATATCACAAAGGATTAAATGTAGAAGCAGATGTGAAACTCAAACTCTCTTCTATTAAGCCAGATAGTAAAAAATTTGCAAAAAATGTAAAACATTGTCACCACTTTTTTTCATTTGGGAACACTTATTTTCATAAAATATGGTGTAGTGATAACATATGTTTTAGTTACTTTTTTCCTTGCTGAGATAAAATACCTGAAAGTTAAAGTTAAAAGAGGAAAGGTTTATTTAGCTCGCAGTTTGTGGAGGTTTCAGTCCATGTTCAGCAGGCTCCAAGGCGGGGTGGCACACGGCAGAGGGCACAGTTCATGGTGGTAGAAGACAGCAAAAGCAACAAGAGAGGAGAGGAGAGGAGAGGAGAGGAGAGGAGAGAGAGAGACAGAGAGACAGACAGACAAGGAGACAAGCCTCTTTTAGTCCCTTATATTGTGTGCCGGGCACCTGTCCTAGGGTGGGTGTACACACACTCTCAACCCCAGCATTAGGCCATGAATCACTTACAAACTCTAGAAGCCCGCCTCCATGGCTTCATGAGGTTTTGAGGGGACATCTAGACACAAAGCAAAACAACATGTAATAGGTTAAATTCTGTAATGATTTAATAAATATTTAGAAACTTACTCCATTTAATTTCTGTTATGGTAAAGTTGACAAAGTTAAACTACTAAATAAAATCTCTCTGTGTTCCTAATCATTTTAAGTACATGATGGGGCCCCAAGTTTAAGAACTGCTATTTTAAGGGTGCAAACAGGAGTGGGAGGTGGAAGATACGGCATGTGCTGGACTCTATAGAGAGTGGGGAGGGGATTCCAAACAGGCAAAAGGGCAGGAACAAGGACTGCGGGGCAGGAAGAGCACTGGGCAGATAGAGTCAAGTAGAACAGTGTGGTGGGACCAGAGGATGACATTGTAAGAAAAATGGGAAATCAAAAAGTTAAAGGGTGGTATGCCAGATGTGGTGGTGAATGCCTATGATCCTGTAATCTTAGCATTTGGAAGGCGGAGGCAGGAGGATTACCATGAGTTCAAGGCCAGCCTAGACTACATAGTGAGTTCAAGACCAACCTGCACTGCATAGCGAGACCCTGTCTCAAAAAACAAAAAACAAAGCAAAAAAACAAAGTTATAGGGTGATGTGTGGTCAGGTTCTGAATGGCTGTGAATCTGCCACATGGGGTCTATCTACCCTGAAGCAGTAGACATGCACTGACCATTCCGTAAGGGGCAGTGACCAGTCTGGTGGGGATACTCAGTGCACAGGTGTTAAGGAGGAGGGTCCTCTTAAGACTGGCACCATGATTCAGGATGAGATTATGAGGTTCATGCCCAGGTCAGTGGAAAAGAACTGCGAGAGCACAAACGAATGCACGGGGCAGACAGACACAGTGACAAAGGGGGGGAGGGCCGGCAGCGAGGCCGGATAAAGTCACAGCAATAATATGGCAGCTGAAGCTGTCTTGCCAACCATCAGGCTAGATAAAATCACTCCACTATTTGCTCATGCTTCCATCTTCTTTAACTGTGAGGACTAATTTTAAATTCTTTTCCGTTGACCTGCTTCTTGGATAGGACCAGAGCTGTAGTTTCAGAATAATCAGCAACATTTTATCCTTCGTCCAAAGTGATGTTTACACTACAATACAGAGCTACCCTCCAGAAGAATGGGGGAGCCAAGTTGGCTTACTAAAGGAGGGACGGGTTTTTTTTTTTTTTTTTAAGAAAGAATACAGACCAAGGGGCAAAAAGAAGGTCAACTGCTTTCAGAAAAGTAGAGATTCACGGGTTTCGTCCAGGGACATTGTTATCTTGGCAGAGGGGAGTGTAAGTGAGCACCAGAAGGCAGGTACTGGCTTATTTTTCTGACTTCCATCGCTGCCTGTGCCAAAGCCTTCTTGGTGACCAAACACCTCCGAATTCCCCCTCTGGAACACTGTTGTCCTTGAGGTTCTCTTCCTTTTTGCCACCATGTCACTGTTTGCTCCTGAGTCTCTTCACACCTCTCAGAATAACATTTGCTCTCCCTTGGAATTCTGCCCTTCATGTTCTTCCCCAGTCTCCATAAAGCCTGTACTCTCTTCTTAAGTGTGTTCAACCATTTAATGCTTTAGTTACTGGAAAATAAATTCCTTAGGGGTTGAAGATTTATCTTCTTCCCAGCTGTATTCCCAAACCCTAGAAAAGTATCCTGCATATACTGGGTGCTCAATATGGAGTTTTTCAGTGAAGAAATGAGTTGCCATAGATATGCAAAACCCGCACACAGCCCTCAGAAGGCCCGGCTGTCTTGAGTCCAGTTTAACGCAGAGCATATTCAAAAGAAACGTACATTTGACTCCAGAAGAAATAGAGATTTGTAAGTGCAGATAAGAGGAACCATTCTGGAAGGTAATCTAGCAATTCTTGGTTACAGTAAAAGCATACACATTGCAACTCAGTAAGCAGTTTCCTAGTTATATATGCCAGAAAGAAAACAAAAATTTCATACGGGTCCGTAAGAGAACATAAATGAGGATGTTCATTCCAGCATTATTTGCAATAAAGAAAGTTGGAAGCAATTCAGATGTCCTTCATTGGGAAATGTCAAATGAGATGTGACAGAAACACAATAGGGGAGACTATGAAGTAGTTGGAAACAAATATGTAAACACAGCGGCATACATCAACCTTGAGAACATTGTGCTGTGGAGTGAGGTAAGAAACACAATGATCTCTATTGCACAGTGTCATTTATGTAAATTAATAACATGTGCACAGAGCCACAGAGAAAGATTTGATGTGTTGACCCTGGTGGTGATTACATAGGTAGATACATATGTGTAATTCAGCAAGCTTTATAACTAAGGTCATTCCACTTTACTGTGTGTATATTACATTTCAATTTAAAAAATATACACACGGGCAACGCACTTTTGGGACTCCTCCTGTCTCCCAGGAGCTGTCTCTCAAAAAAGCCTTCCCTGTTCTTAAAAAAATACATGCATAAAATAAAACATACTTTATAAACAGTTACCAAAATAAAAGGATATACGTCAAACACATTAGAAATTTGCTTGTGGGAGGGAATATGAAAAGTGAGTAAATAAATTAGATAATTTGTTTCAAAAAATTTTTAAAAATGGGACTGTACATGAGCCAGCGATGATAATGTGCCCTGAACTGAGGATTTTCAGATCTCCTCTATGTATTTCATCTATACTCACTTATGAGTTTATCTGTGGAGTTGTCTATGCTCATGATATGAACTGGCACATCTATGTCTTGCTTCCCCAAATCTTATTCATGGGTCTCTCTCTTTCTAAAGCCAAACTCTTTATCTGTTTGCCTTCTGGGCACTTCACCTGGATGCCTTCATTTTTTTATCTTGAATAATGAACAAACAACGTTATATGTCTTCAGAGATGGCCTTTGGCAGCTACTGAAGAGCTAGTGACTAAGAGAGGCCATGTGCTTCCCAATGTGCTGTAGACTGGAGAAACATTTTGGACCAGAAGCATCAGCCTCCCCTGGACACTTATTAGAAATGTGGACTGGCATAGCAGTTCCCAGCTATAATCTCACCTACTCAAGGTGTTGAGGCAAGAGGTTTGCAAGTTCAAGGCCAACCTGGCCAACTTAACAAGACCCTGTCTCAAAATAAAGTAGGGCCTAGGAATATAGCTCAGTGGTAGAGTACTTGGCCAGCTTGTATAAGCCGCTGGGTTCGTACCCAGCATCACACACACACACACACACACAGGCATACGTGCACACCCACAAAGCTGCAGCAATCTAAGGCTCCACTCTAGACTTACTGAATCAAAACTCTCTTTTAAACAAGTTCCCACATGATTTGTTTGCACATTACAGCTGGAGAAACATGGCTCTATTTCTGCTTTATTTTGTCAACCAAACCTAGATCGCTGCCTGGAAACAAGTGGGGACTCCTTCTGGAGTACCTAAGTGGAGTGAAAGACATTTTCGACTTGGGCTTTGCACGCCGGCATCAGTTTGAGAAGGAGTAAGGCATCGGAGTTCCAGCCTCTTCTTGGTTGAGTGACCTTATTGAGCATTTCAAAGACTCTTCATTGTGCATTTGATAGCCTCTAGATTAGCAAAGCACTTCTCCATCAATTTATTAGTGATTCTCTCAAACTCTCTGCATCATCTTTCCAAGCAATAAATCTTGGTGGGTTTTCTTTTTAACCCATATAAGTGGTTGATAAAGTGTAAACAAATGGGTTGAAAAGGTAACATAGCAGAAAAATGTTTCAATTTGCCTTCATCCATTCTCATGCATCACTTAGGGGAGAAGCCAAGTGCTCACAGACTGGATCCTGCATTTAGAACATAATTCTAAACAGAGGCAAAGAGAGAACAACTTTATATTCCATTATACAAACCATTAGTTTACTAATGCAAGGTAGGTTTAACAAGGTGGTTTGTCAGTCCAATGACATTAGCTCACCTGAAACCTAAAATCAACAGAACTAGATAAATGCTTTCCTACCTCTGACTTACATACGCCAATAATTTGAGTCTCTGTGTTCACCCAGAGACTAAGCGTATTCTGTGGTAGTTTAGAGACAGCCCTAGTTTGAGTTGGTCATAAAACAAAATGATGAATATGGATTCCAGTTTTTCTTCTGTATAAATCAGTTCTTGGAAGAGCTTCCTTCTTGCCCAGATAAAGAGCGCAGGGTGGCTGTTACAGGTTCCGTCCACCTACACACAGTCATCTCCAAGGATCTTTGTAAGCTCTCTGCTTCTCCTCAAAATTGCTTCTATGCCATTCTCTGCCAAATAAATACCTTTGGCTTCCTGTGTTAGCTACTCTCTCCACCCAGTGCCTGCCTCTTTCACAGACAGGCTTCAGTTTCCTGTTGCTTCAGTTGTACTGCCTCCTGACTCTCCAGCCCCAGCCTAGTGGGCAACCTGAGCAGGCTGGATCCCACCCTCACCTGGCAGGGATTGGCTGCCACCCCCTCTCCACGTGGGCCCTTGACTTCTTAGACTGAGCCAGGGGTAGAAGCAGTCTGCAGACTGTGACTTCACAGCCAGCCTGTCAGTTTCTGGGGTGGAGATTCCCTCAGAATCCATGTGTATCTCTGAATAAAAATCTGTCCATCAAAATGAAATCAATAAGCAGCAACCACTGGCCCAATGAGGAAGCTACTTATTTACCAAATTAAAAAGAAAAAAGAAGATTGCCTGGTGCTACAAGCACCCAAACAAGCGTCGACAGCTACTTAGAACTGGGGGGAGTGTGGATAAAAACCAGAGGGACTGGGTCCGAGAAACGATCTGGTGGGCGGCATCAAAGAACCTGCTGACCCTGACCGAATTTCGTGAACGCCTTGCCAGCACACCCTGGGGAAAGCAATTATTTTAAGAAAATCTATTTGAGGGTAACACTGTCATTATCCTTTTAACGGTGCTGCTCTAACAATCCTATTACAGTCGACTTTAAGAAAATAAGAAATGCTCTTTTTGCCAATACAATTAAGGCATTTTGGAGAGGCAGATGGTATTAGTTCAGCTTGTAGAGGCTTTTTCTCACCATGTCTAGAAATGAACATTTTTGCAAGCGGAGTATGGTGCAGTAGCCAAGTCCAATCTAGGCGTGCACAGCCAAGAGATTGTAGTGGTCTACCAGGAAAAATAAATAAATAAAAGAAAGGCCAATGCAAAAATCGAGGTTTCTCTAGGTTTCAGACAGATCTGTTTTACATCAGTGGAGGAAAAGTGGAAAATTACTGTGCTTTCCAAATAAGAGAAGAGATAACTTTGGGAAATTAACAAGAACTTTCTCTGTATGTAATAAGTCAGTGGCCCCAAAACTGGGTTACTTCTTTTCCCTCTGCAAGGAACAGCTACATTTACCTGACATTAAATGGTTCAAAAAGGCTTTAAGCTTAGCTAATTAAAGGAATGTTGTTGCGGGAGCTGGTGAAACAGGAGTGGAAAACTGAAAAGGTTAAAGGTGTGGTTTGTGCCCTTTAATCATCTGAAATCCAAAACGAACCCATAGAATATTCCTCTGACTATGCGGGGTCCTACGAACAACTTGAAAGCTTTGTAATATATTGGTTGATAAGCCAGACAAATCCAAGAGCCTCCGCCAGCCATAGGCAAACACTCCCATTTTGTATTAACTAGGGCAGAAATGAACAAAGTAGAGAAGTCAGAGGAATTGGAAAGTATATTGCCCTAAAAATTTGTAACTCCCAGTCATTTCCCATTTGAGAGGAAAAGTAGAGGTTAATTTTTGTTCTATCCAGATGAAGATGACCACATTATCATGAGCCATGAGGAAACTCTTCAATCAGGGCATTACCTTTGACATGGTTCTCAGGCTGGGATTCTCACACAATGGTATTGGAAAACAAAATATTCTCCTTATTGGATATTTCTATGTACAGGTTCCATGGGGGATTCTTCACTAACTACTTCTAGGAGTGATCTTCAGCTACTTGTTGTTTTGGGCTTGGAGTGTTCAAACAGGTGATGAGATAGAGTGAGTGATATCTGTCCCATTCAAGCTTTTATCCTATGAGATTGTGAGTTCAGTGCATAGTTCATTTGTTTACAGAAGTTCATGTCTAATCAGGAAGATTGTGCAGTAAAATTTGCCAGTGTAGGATGATTTTTGTTAGATGTCCACTTCATAATATATAGTACAGGCATTCATCTGTGTACGGCCAAGGTATCTCAGTGTTGTAGCAAACCTTTCAATGACCTTGTATCATCCTCTAAATTTGTATGTCTCATCTCTCTTCTTTCTCTCATGACCAAGTTTCTAGAACCACTAGTCTTCATGTACCGTGTCCATGACATCACCTATCACTCTATCCTCAAGCTACAGCACTTTGGTTCTCCACTTTCCTCACCAACTGCTTCTTCTCAGTGTCTTTTAAAAGTGTTTCTTCCCTACCTGCCCTTTATTTTATTTTATTTTATTTTATTTTTGCGGTACCGGGGATCAAACTCAGGACCCTGCGCTTGCTAGGCAAGCGCTTATTCCACTGAGCTATATCCCCAGCCCATCCTACCTGCCCTTTAAATCCATGTGCTGCGTCAAGCAGCTCCTAACACCGTGTAAATGCTGGGGAATCTCTAGTCTCTGCATCTCTGAGACCTCTCTATCGTTTACAGAACAGTTTATCTCAGTGTCTCACAAGTACTCCAAAATTATACCCAGGTATTCAATTTACAACCTCTCCCTACCTGTCAATGTGTTTCACCATTCTACTGTCATTTCCTTCAAAAAGTTTACAGTCTTGGTTTTCCTGTAGCTCCAGAAATTCAGGAGTTACTATGAATTCTCCTACTTCTGCATCCTGTGCCCCTGTCCCCTCCCCCTCTTCCTCCTCAAGAGCTGTCATTCCTACTGCTGATCTCCTACTCTCTACGTACTCAGTCCTTGCCTAGGCCAGGACCTCGTGATCTCTTGTTGGACCTATGGACACCCTGTCTGTTTCCAGTGTCTGAGCCTTTCAGTATCCTCTCCACTGATGCTGATGGGCTCTGTATCACACCCCCGCATATGATCACTCTGAGCATTTGCTGTTGTCTTGGTGTATGCACTTAGTGATTAGCTTTGCGATTTATTTTGAAATACATCATGAAAATAAATATTAATGAAGAAATCAAAGAAATGATAAATGGAAAGATAGAAGAACAACAGTACATTTTATTACCCCAACACAGGGATGGATGGAGATTTTCTGTCAATATTTTGGCACAAACAGGTGAAGAACACTACTTCTATTTAGCCTTTGTTTGAGTTCAAACTATTGACAAGGAATACTTTGTCAATGAGAATGAGTCAGGATACATACATTGGATATATCAATATCCTCCATAATACAGTATTTTAAAAAAATTATTAGTTGAAATGGTGCATTGATTGTTCATTGACATGCAAAAGTAAGTCTACTCTCTTTTCTTTAAGATTAAAACAGACATAATCTCTCTGAAGTAAAGACTAAAATAACAGATTTTTTGTTAATAGTAAGGTATTAACAATGAGTTCAGTAGATATTTAATAAGAATTCACTGAAACCCACTGTGAATGTACCTGCGCTGAGTGCTTTGGAATTAACTATGAGATCTTTTTATAACAAGTTCTTTCTGTGGCCTTCAGAGGTAAAGGATTTTTGATAGTGTCCAGGATACACTTTTCATATAAAATCTTAATCTTTAGAGAAGAGTAATTTTGTGAGGACCCAGAATAAAATTAATTTTTTTTTTGCAAATAACACCATGATACATATATTTATAATATCTAAAAATAAGAGAGGATTTATTCCACATTGTGCTATTTAGCTGTAATCTGGAACTGTTTTGTCACAAAAAATCGGAACCAAGCATATCCTGGTTCCAAGCATAATTTGGCATTTTTTATTATATGTGGTTCCAATTTCTTGGAATGAAATAAGTCCAATTTGTTTCTCATGAATCCAGTTCAGAGTAATCTTTCCAAAGGAGCTGGCATTGGAGAGTTATGGTGAGAAATATGCCTGGTTAGGGGGATTGCAAGAGGGGGATTGGTCATTACTGCTGAAATGGTAATAATGAATACCATATGGAGCTGCAAAACTTTTTTTTTTTAATCAAAACTTGACTTCAGGTGACTTTTTAACTTTGGGAAAATTTCAGGTGTCTTAAAACACATGAAACAAAACCAAACACAAGACAAAATCCACCCTCCTCCGTTTTTGATGTCAGTATAAAGGATGTACTGTAGGAACATTTGAGAAAAATGCTATTAAGTCTTCTTATGAAGATGTAGACAAAGACGTACTTTTACCAAATGTCAAAATTATGTTGTCAAATTTGATATGCAATGCCACAAAAATGAACCTATTGCCTAGATTTCCATGGTAGCAGTTCTCTGTGGGAAGGAATATATTTGGTAAGGGAAATGGTTTGCAATCAAAGTATTATTGCTTTGGGGGAAGGAGGATGCCATTCAAAATAATAGAGCAGCAAAACATGCTGATAAATTTGTAGTTATGTACCGCATTGTTAATAGAGACTTATTAGATGATGGACTTTAGTTCACATTTTGTTATAAACTTTAGTATTAGATTTGACCAAAATAAAACTAACGATTGAAAGATCTGGAAAACTAACTCTACCAATAGTAAGTGAGATTAGGAGATAAATGACTAATGAGGGGAAGTACTCTTCCACTAGAGTTAAAGCTTGCAGTCCTCAATGCTAGGCATTCTTTACTAGATTACCTAAACTAGGGTAACCCAAGCCCCACATCTATCAATAGTCAGATCATTTGTTTGTTATTTTGCAAAGAAGTTGGATTTTTTTTGAATGGGGCTAGTTTTAAATCACAGCTCTTCCACTTGATATGTAGATGGTACTGGATCAACTACTTGATTTTGTGAAACCTATTTTTCTACCTGTAGAGAGGGTGCATAAGAACTGTTACCTTTTACATGTTATTATGAGGGCTTCAAGAGATATTGTTTAGCAGATTCTTAATAAACAGGAGCTATTGTTGTTATGTTAACAGTGGTAATTAGCTTTTCTTCTTACAGAGATTGTGGTCATGACCTGGAAGTATGAGTTCTGGGTACAAAAATTTTTCCATAAAGACCCTCTTTGGGTTTCCTCTGCCTGTCCTGCTTCTCCTACCAGTGATCCTGTAGGATTTCATTTCAGAATCAGGAGAAAGTTGAAGCTACAACCTCGAGAAGGCCATGAGCATTTATAGAAACCTCCTTTAGGGAGGGGGCCAGGGATACTATTTAAAGTATTAAAATACTCCTTTTCAGGATGATGAAGAACAGCTCCTGCAAATCCCTTGAGTGATCCCCACCTCTCTTACCTTCTCCTCCTGACCCCACTGAGACAGTTAGTCAGTGATGGTGAACATTTTAGAGCCTTTAATGTTAACAAACAGCTGACTGTGGCATGGCTGCCATAGGTTGGCCACCACTGATGTGAAGTGTCAACTTGGTTGAGTGATACCATCCAGTTGTTTAGTCAAACACTCATCTAGGTGATGCTGGGAAGATATTTTGAAAATGTGGTTAACATCTACTATAAACTGAACTTACATAAAGGAGACTGCCTGTGATGATGTGGGTGGGCTTCATCCAGTCACTAAAAGCAAAAACTGAGCCCTGGCATGGAGATAGCTCAGTGGTGGAGGACTCACCTAGCATACTGGGAGGCCACACATTCATTCACAAGCAAGATACACACACACACACACATACACACACACAAACACACACACATGCATTGAGGTTTCCAAAAAAAGAATGGATTCTGTCTCATGACTGTAGAAAGTCTTTCCTGATTTCCAGACTGCTGATCTCCTCCTACAGATTACAGATTTGGGATCAGCCAACACCTGTAATCACAGGAGCTGGTTCTTTGAAATTTCATTCCCTGCCCTTGCTCTCTGTATGTGTATATACCCTGTTGGTTTTATTTTTATGGAGAATCCTGGCTCATGTCCGCTTTGCAGCCCCTTGTGCCTCAGGCTACCCTGGCCCTTTCCCAGAGACTTTCCTGTGGTCCAGAAGTGAAAGGGTTAAAGCAGCAGAAATCCAGGGGACCAGTTGATCAATAGTCCCAGGAAGGAATATAGAGGCAGAACTTCTGGAAACGTGAATTGGGTTTTTCTTGCTGTCTTTCTATCTCCCAGCCCTGATATTCTTTTCCTTTCTATACTAAGAAGCTTTCAATTCTTTTGCAAAAGAAATTGCATGGCTGATAAACATTAGTTATGGAACGGTTTTCTTTCAAACTCAAGGGAAGGAACAAGATAATTTCCCCTGGTTCAGGAAAGTCAGAGTAGAATAAAGCTGCTTGAAATATGAGCTTGATAAAAATAATATTGTCAGTATGAAATAAAAATGAGGACTTGGAGACAGTTTCATTCAAACTCACTTGATCATATATAATAAAGCACAGAGAAATCGGCTGGGGGTAGGGCTTGCACATGCTGAGTTGAGTCAGGCTGAATTCTTAGCTTGTGAGTTCAGCTTCCTTTGGCAGTGTGTTAGTCGGTTTCCATCACTGAAGGAAATAGCTAAGTTAATCAACTTGCAAAGAGGAAAAGCTTATTTGGGCTCACAGTTTTTTGGGTTCCAGCCCGTGATCAGTTGGCTCTGTTGCTTTTGGGCCTGTGATGAAGCAGCATAATGTGGCTGCATGGTTGAGCCAAACTGGCTACCCCCTGGCCGGAGAGTGAAAGAGAAGAAGAGGAAGAGACCAGCATCCCACCGCTACCTGCAAGGTACATCTCCGGTGTCTTGGTTACTTTTTCCTTGTTGCTGAGACAAAATACCCAATGCCCAAAATGAAGGAAGGAAAGGTTTATTTAACTTACAGTTTGTGGAGGTTTCAGTCCATACTTGGCTGGTTCTGAGGCACAGGGCACATGGCAGAGGGCAACAGTTCATGGCGGTGGTACACAACAAAGCAACAAGCGCAAAAAGGGAGGAATGGCAGGCAGGAATGGCAGACAGCTGCCTCTTTCTCTCCCTTACATATACAAGCTATCTGTCATAGGGCGGGTATAGCTTTCACACTCATAATCCCAGCATTGGATCATGGATCAGTCATACACTCTAAGAGCCACCCGTAACTGCATGAGGATTTTGGGGGACATGCAGACACAAACCATAACATCCAGTGACCTAAAGCCTCACTAGGCCTCACCTCTTTAAGTTTCTAGCACTTCCCAATAACGCCACCTTGGGGCCCAAGCCTCTACACATGGCACTTTGGGGGCACATTCCAAATCCAAACTATAGCAGGCAGTTTGGATGTTGGGACTGTCACTCGGCAGAGACTATTTTGTTGACCTCAGGAATCAGTGTGAAGGAAGGAAGCTGCTGGGCTTCCCAGTTAGAAATATTTCTCTGAGTTCAGATTAACTTTGTTCACGCCCACTCCACAAACAGAACTCGTAAGTAATGAGTATTGGTAGGGTCAGTCCCTAGCACATAGATTGCTTTTACAGATAAAATCTGAGTAGTCAGGATGTCCCACCTCACTAGTTTAGTAATGTCACGTTTCTTGTAATGTTCAAACCACAGTCATACGGAGATCCCTTGCTGTCCAGACTGAAGTTCAGCAGCTCTTCAGGAGTTCTTCCTGCAGTTTCTGAATGTCTTCAGTGAATGCTCACGTGTTTCACAAATTCATCCTGGTGGAATCCTGTCACTTGCACTTGATACGTGGGCCAGCCCTAGTCACTGCTGTGCTCTGCCAATCTCTCTCTCCCTTTGTAATGCAATTTTCAGGGTCGCTTGCTTGCTTGTTTTCCTTTTACCCCAACAGCGAGTACTCAAGGCCCTGATTGGGCTTCTGGTCCTACCTTGCTTCCAGCAGACTCTGATATTTCCTTTTCATGGAGGACTCTGCATCCTTTCCCTGAATTGCTGCCCTGCAGAGCAGAGATGGTCCTGCCCTTCCCATGTCCAAGTCCATTCATAGACTTATGGGCCAATATGGTTGGCAGTGGGGACATTCATTTCCTTAAGGAGAAAGTACCGCCCTTATCTACTAAGTGAGTTTGGCTTCCAAGGTCAACTAAGACCATTTCAGTCATGATGTTTGAAACCACAAATAATTCACAGGCTGGCCTGCCTAGAGCCAAAGGGAGGCACTGTGTGATCATCCATGATCCCCCATTCCCCGAGCATGGTTCCCAGCACAAGACATGTTCACATTTCTCCTCTTTCCTCAGTCTCTCTGCCCTTGTTGATCCCATTACAATGGGCTCCAGTGCTGCTGGCCTCAGATGCACTCTCCAAAGAGTTACACATCTGCGATGAGGCCTTACGATTCTCCTGCAGATCTTCATGGCTCCTGCATCTTCCAGAGTGAAGACAAAGTCTTTTGTGTGGCCTCTGTGGCCTTCTCTCCTCAGCTCCTGTTGATCTTTCACCCTTTACACACAGAATGACCATCCAAAACCACTTGTCTGCCCCAGTACACATCACCCCTTCTGTCATGTGGCCTTGCATATCTACTATAGATATAACTTTTATTAAGAGGCAGGAAATTGTGAAAAAAAGAAAAAAAAAGAGAGGACTATTGAAGCCATTCTTTCCTTACCCTCGAGGTTCAAAATGGGTATATTTTTGTGTGAGTGGAAAGACAGTTGAATAAAGAAGTCAGCTCTGTGGCCACCGAGTCTGGGTTTGAGATTCTGAAGCAGTCCTAAGGCTGTCTTTTGTGGGGGAAGGAAGTGTTGGTTATAATGCGTCATGCATGGGAGCCCTTGGCCTCCGTGGTTCACTGATGTGAATCCCATGTCTCCTCAGCATAACTCCTTTCTTCTTCTCTGGACTGTGGTATTACCTGAACTCCCAGAGGCCTGTTCTTTGGAGAGGAGTGGTTGATTCATGTTAGTATCCTTCCTACTGTCTTAGGTGGACAAGAAATGTGCTGGTGGACAGTTAGTTGCAATTACAGATGTTGTGGCTTTAGGGCCAAGGCATTTGGGGGCTATTTATGTGGGCTATCTATGTGAGACTATGACTGTTTGCATGATTTCTAGTTCCTAGTGGTCTTATAAGTCTCTGTTTCCTGGCCTTGGGAAACTTTGATACCATAAAACATAGGCGATTTGTCCTTTTATTTCAATTTCTTCTCTTTCCTCTTTCCCCAGCCCTGTGATTGCAACTTGTGCCGATAGCTGAGTGAATGTTGCTGGGTGTTTCATCCACCGCCCTTACTCTTTTTCCTGACATGTTGGTCATTTTCTCCCCGTCCCGAGTCTGCTCTTTCTGTGGTTATATTATTATCTGTGGTAAATTACCATAGTTAGAAACTTACCTGCAGTAGGCAGGAATTTTGCGGAGCCTTCATTCTGCCATGCAGTGGAGAGAAATAAAACAAACTTCTCACTCCTGAATCCAGCAGGAGCTACAAAAAACAATCAAGCAAATGAGAGATTAGGAATATGAACAAAATATACAGAGTGGAAGTAATTCTTTACACCTGGGGCACTGGGGGAGCCCTCCCAGAGGTGGAAACTTTTAGCTCTTTTCTGATTCTACACAGACTATCCTGACATTCAGACCCCAGTCCCAAGACAGATTCTAGAAACATCTGTGCCTTTCTAGAAGCCTCCATGCCAACCTGGGACTTGGCATCGTTGTTACCTGGGAGACTCATTCACATTGTTTCTGAGGGTAGGAAGAGTAAGATGAAGGGGCTCAAATGTAGCATAGTCATGGGTGCCTTGACAATGTGGGTACATTCTGAGAAATGTTAGATTCAGACCTTGTGTGACCATCATCATGTGTACTTACACAAACGAAGATAACTAGGCCATATAACTTTCTGGGACCACCGTGAGCTGTATGGTCTGTGAGTCACTGGGATGTCGAACTGTGGTATGTGCCTTTAGTTTGTGAAGTCTTTTGCTGTGATGTGAGAGGAGAACAAATGGTTCAGTCTGCATGTTGATCCTTGGGAGCTCATGCCCTTGCCTGTCCCTGGGACCGCTGTGTGGTCTCTAACTGGTCCCCCTGCCAGATCGTCTTACAGATGCCTGTCTGGTCCTGGGCTTACGCTGTCCATCTACTTTTGTGCCTTTCTGCTGTGGAAACCCAGTGTCTGTCTACTTGGCTCAAGGGTTGGTCTGGAAAAGTTTCTGAAGAGCCATTCCATTTGAACCCCTTTGGCTTATGATCTCGCTACCTAGGAAGATCCTATAAAATGCAACCAATGCCTCGTTAATTTTAAATGAATCTCCCCATGTAACCACTCATCTCTGACGGCCACAATTAACCTCTACTCCACACTCCTTTCCTTTTGTGCTTGGCTGGCTGATTCCTTACCCATTTACCCTCTCTTCACCTGCATCCCGGAGGGGGGCAGCCCTTCAGTAAAACTCCAGGAGGGATTCCAAGTTTACAGCCCTATGGCTCCTTGGGCTCCCTGTCTCCCCCATTTTGCTCCTGCTGCCCCCAGCTAGTCTAATAATGTTTTAAACATGTTGAGTAATCAGACTTCCCCAGGCAGTCCCTTTGACCTTGCAATTTCCTCCCCTGCCTTCCTCCTTTGACTTTCAGACTTGTGTTTTCCGCCACATGATGGGCGTGGGTGGTGGGTAATGGAGTGGGCTTCATAAGCTACGCGTTTCCCACAGCAGGAAGGAGGAAATTCAAGAGGTGGTGTTTTCTTCATGGCCAGCAGGCCACTGTTTTGCTTACTTCTGGGATTTCTTTTTCCTGCACAAGTCCTGGGTTCTACTTCCCTTATGTTGATAGATTGGGGAAAGCCTGAAAATGTCACAAATTGCTGAGCATTCCCCGTGGCCTAGAGGCTATGCTTTTACAAATCTACTTTGTTTATCTTGTATTCATTTGCATTTTCCTCTTGGAAGGTTTCAAGGTCTTCTGTGAGTCCGTTCAGCAGGGACCATGGGCTCTTGAGGGACAAATCTCACCGACCTGATATTATAGTCTTCACTTTGCACGTTCAGCTTAGCCTGCAGTTGAGGCTTGGGGGAAAGGGAAATCGCTGCTGACAACCTGCAGGTGTAACTTACATCTTGGATGGTGTGAAGACCAGTCTGGTCCTGAGGTGCTAGGGGTGCTGGGGGTAGCAGTGGACTTAATTCCTCAGTGGGAGAGAGACACAGTAATTGTGGTAAAGGAAATAAGGGGTCTAGAGTAAAGCAATGGTCAGAGTGCAGAAAGCCCAGGCTCTGGTCTCGGAACCTGAGCAGCGCCCTGGTGCCCTGAGAGGCTTAGCGGCTGCTGCCATGGTAATGAGATCCTGCTCCCTTCACCCTGCATCCTGGAAAGGGGCAGCAGAAGGCAGCCTTTCCCCTAGCACCTGGTGGCAGGAAATGAGTTTCACATCCGTTCTTAAATCATAAGAAAATAGTTCATGGTGCTTACTTGGCTTTTAACTAACCGAGTCCTTCAAGTCTGTCCGCCCGCTTCCTTTCCTCAGAGCTCATCTTCCTACTCTGCTGTTCTCTTTCTTGATTTTCCGTCCCCTTCCTCCCTCCTTCCCTGTCTGCATCCCAAGTTTGGCTTTGTTCTTTCCCGCATTGTGTTCCTTCCACTTTCTCTTTATCTAGGAAGAGAAATGAGGGTCATTCTGGTGTAGGCAAGGTGAATCAGAGGTTTTTCTTTTTTGACTTTTCAGATGACTTTTTACATAAATGGATGACCAGGGTTGCCAGATTGCGGCAATAACAATAATAGGATGCCAGTCGTGTTTGAACGTTGGATGAATAGCAAGTGCAATTTCAGGGATATATTTCTGCTAAAAGTGGCTCCTTTTCCCTGCAAATGTCCTATAGCTTCTTGTCCTATAGCTGGTAACCTTCTCCCTGGCCCAGACCTGCGGCTGCTGGGCTGGTGGGCGGCCAGTTGCCGCTTTCCTTTTCTCCTGTGTAATCAGATCATCTTGGCAAGGGAGGATCCACTTCTGCTAAGGTGGTACATTTTATTCTTATGGTTGGCCTCAGCACACCCAATATAGCCAACTGTTCCTCAGCCCTGCTGACTCCGAGAATCACATGTCTGAGGTGAGGGCAATTAACTCAGGGTTTGCAGGATAGGATGGAGACCCCCTGCTCTGAGCACCAGTGTAGTGGCCTTGTGCCTCTGTGCGTCATATCCCCAGCAAGTCACTCATGTAATTATTACAACCCCTTGAACAGATAAGACTCAGAGTTGAAGTTACTTCCTCAAAGACAAACAGTTTGAGTTCTGGGTTTCACTTTGTTCTGAACTCCGCTTCTCCCCATCTGGAGGTACATATCCAGGTCTGCTGTAGGAAACTCCGTGCTGAAGGCTGCACCCCAACTCATGTCTCCTGTAATATAGAGCCATTTTCTACAGTTCTAAAAATGACTAATTTCCAACCCCTGGAGGGAATTTCCAAAGCTTAATTCTATTTGGAGATCATGTCTGGCTTGGGAGGAAATTGAGTTGTGTGCTTCTGTGTTTCGGCCACCTGTTCTGATTGAACAAGCTAAGACAGGTGTGTAAGAAGCCCAAGTGTTGGTGCTGGTGCAGTGAGTTCCTGTTCTGTTGGGGTAGGGGTGGAGATACCAGGAAAGGAATATCCCCATTGGCAGAGTTTCTTTCTAGGAAGTTCCTCTGAAGAGCTGGTTACTGGGCTTGGTTCTCTTTCATTTGGACTCTTTTCTCCTACCTGTTTCACTTCTCAAAGACTCCTACAATCTCTTTGCCAGGCATCTTTCCCTGGCGGTGTCAGGAAAGCGCACTTTTAGATGCCTGCTTATCTAAGAGTATTGTTCTGCCTTTAAGGTTTGACAGCTCCCTAGATACGAGAACTTAATACTATTTCAAATGGCCTATCTTCAGGAGGTCGGTCTGTGTTATTTTGCAGACTTAAAATGTATTAGCATTCTCCTCACTGATGATGTAGGTACGGTCTTCCTGAAAGCCATAAATAGCAACTAGGAGGTTTCAATGGATAGGGAACTACTTAAAAAAAAAAAAAAACAAACAACCAGCAAAATCGGAAGTGGCCAGTCTTTGTCATTACCATGGCACAATTTTGTTTCTCTAATGGGGAATTTTCCAAAGGCTCTTAGTGCAGTGACTTTATGGAATAAATGTGGTGAAAAGAGGCACACTTCTCATGCAGAATGTCCTTTTAGCTCTCTTCTGCTTTTCTGAGCTTTGCCTCTGACTACACAAAACCTGTGTTTGCGACTGCCAAGAGCCTTCTGCTGAGAGGGAGAATGCACTGTAAATCACTCTTTCACAGCCAGTTAACAAGGAATGTCTTTCTTACCCCGTAATTATGGTTTTGCTTGGAGAGAGAAGGTTGTTTTGGGGGCAATAAATTGTGATGTCAGCTATCCTTCACTCTCTCTGCAAGGGATTCCTCAGTCAGAAATTGGTGCTCTTATCAGACCGACCTCTGGGTTCTCCGAGGCTTTGCAGCTGAAAATCTGGGTGTTCTCCACCTCAGAAAGAAGTGGCAGAGAGGAATAATCTGCAGAAGGATCTTTTGTTTCAACTTTGGTGATTGGAAATTTGAAAAAAGGGACAGGATCTTGGCTATTATTAGAAATATTTTATGTTAGAATTTTAATGAGGCTTTACTCTAATAAAATTTTGAAAAAATAAAAACTGAGTACCTGAGGGCCTGTCTTTGGTATAGGGAACTTTGTATTCGCACATCTCTTATAAGAGACACCCACACAAACACACTTGCCTTATTATTTTTTCACTTCATTTATTTTTGGCGCTGGGGGTGGAACCCATGGTCCAACACAGGGTACGCAGTGCTCTACTACTGAGCTACACCCCCTGGCTCACTGTGTCCCATGAGGAATAGAACAAAAACTCTTCACATCATAGAAGTTGTTGGTAGAAAAACCTTATTCCCAATATTAAATTGAGTATTCTTGAGTGGCAGGTTATGATAAAAATCATTTAAATACTCAAAAGCATACTGTTTCTTAAGTCTTCTCTAGAATGGCGTTATGCCACTGTTATATTGACATCTTCGGGTAATCCTTTATGAGGAATTGACTGGCAACCTCTGCAAAAGTGTGAAGCCACTTGCTCAGATTTAAGGCAATCCCTGATGATTGCCAAAGCCTAATTGGTAAAGCCCGCTATCACCGAGGCCAAGTGCTTGCCTGCGTCAAATGTATGGATTTGGGTCTTGTATTTCACACCAAGGGGAAAGGTTACTCCTGTACAAGGGCACAGTACTAATTCAATCTGCTGTGTTGACACAGGAGTTTGGCCTATTTTTGTTTTATTTGTGGATGGGGCGGAGTGGAACAGGGACAGCTGGACCTGTGGAATTTCCAACTTATGCAGTTTAGATTCTTACAAGTGAGATAGGAGGACAGGACAGGGGAAGGATGCAATTTAGAATCAAATGGGTGCTGATTTGAGATATGGTTCTGTGTTTATTTGCTGCATTATCTTGGACGAGTTACTCTATTTTTCATTTCTGCATTTGTAGTGTGGGCATAGTGATGCAAACAGCAGTAAACTCTCTGTCCCTCCTAACCCATCTGAGTCACTTTCTTGTCGCTGAGACATAATGTCTGATACCTACAAATTAAAGGAGGAAAGATTTCTTTTGGCTAGCATTTACAGGCCATGGTGGAAAGATCAGCAGAGGAAACCTGCTCATGTCGTAGTGGCCAGGACGCAGAGAGAGAGTGACGGAGACAGAGACAGACACAGAGACACAGAGACAGACAGAGGCAGAGCAGAGGGGAATCAGGGACCCGCTTCCTCTGACCAGGTCCCACTGACCAACAGCACATGCCTCTTAGTGCCTCTATTGGCCCATCGTCTTCCAAGTGCACGAGCCTTTGGGGAACAGCCCAGGGCTAAACCATCACGCGGACCGTATCTTCACGCCAGCAAACCCAGATAGCTCTGTTGTCCACGTGTTTCCAGCGGCTGATGCTGCTTCCCACGTGCTCTGCTACTACCTTGGCTCGAGTCACCTTAATCCCACCTGGATTATAACCCTGGTCTCTGACCTGGTCCGTTTCCTCTCAGCTAAAGAGTAGCTAGAGTGATTCTTTTCAAAGACGAGCTGAGTATCCTAACATGTCCTCCCAGCTCACTCCAAGTAAAGCCAAAGTCCTTGCTATGGCTTCAGAGTCCCTATTTAATTTGGCTCCTTCTTAATCCTCTGTCCGCCACTTTAACTATTCTTGATCCAGCCACTTGGGCCTCTTTACTACTTCTAGAACACAGTAAGTATGTTAAGTGCAGGGAATTGTCCTGTTGAATGTGCTTCCCCATATACCCATCCACAGGCCTTACACCTTCACTTCCTACTCCACTGTCACCGGTCACTGAGGATCTTATTCTGCTTGGGCTTCCCCCTCGTTTACATTTCTTACCAACCTACACACTATGCACTTATTACTCTCCAGTGCTGGAATGCAAATGCCATGAGTACAGGGTCTTTGTCTGTGTTGCTTATTTCTGTATCCCCACAACCTGGTAGAGTTCCTGGTTGGTTAATTTCTGATACATGAATGAATCGGCTTCACAGAGTTGTTTAAAAAATGAAGTGATAGAATACTTCTGAACTGCTTGGCACTGAGCCTTACATGTGGCATGAATGTAATAAATGTGAGGCACTGCTTTTTTTTTTTTTTTCATTTCAGAGTGTAATAATAAGACATTCATTTAGGAGACAGAAAGCAGGAATTTAACTGTTTTTTTTTTTTTTTTGTGGTACTGGGGATCGAACTCAGGACCCTGCGCTTGCTAGGCAGGCACTTATTCCACTGAGCTATATCCCCAGCCCAGGAACTTAACTGTTAATGATTGGGGTCTGACTCCTGCCTTTTGATGGTGGCCTTGGACTTGTCTATGTGTCTCTCTTCAAAGTTTCCTCATCAGCCAGCCAGCATTCTAGTTTTCACTTGTCTTAGATACTTTTCTCTCATTGCTAAGACAAAATAGCTGACACCCAAAGTGAAAGGGGGAAAGGTTTATTTAGCTCACAGTTTGCAGAAATTTCAGTCCATAATCAGCTGGCTCCAAGGCCAGGTGGCACATAGCAGAGGGGCAACAGTCCATGGCAGCAGAAAACAGCAAAAGCAACAAGGGATGTGGGAGTCACTTATATTGTATGCAGACTACCGGCCCTAGGGTGGGTGTAGTGCTCACATCCTAACCCCAGCATTAGACCGTAAATCAGTCACAAACTCTAGATTCAGCTGCCTCGAAAGAGCCCACCCCTGGGATTGCATGCCGCTTTGGGGGACATCCAGACACAAACCATAACAGCTTCTTTACTCTGTGGTTGGCCTTGGCAAGGCCACTTTCCTTGACCTATAAGTCACACAGTGCTATTCTTCTGCATTTTATTGGTCAAAGCAAGTCAGAAGGCATGGGAGTGTGTCAGAAAGCACTGACATACACAGTGTGTACACAGGCAAGTGGATAGCTGGTGGCTGTCTTTGCAGACAGTACTACACATTTTCACTTTTGCTACCCCTGTGAATCTTTACTGCCTGTGGGGGAACCCGACTTGTAAAATTGCGAGGCTAACGGCCTCGGCATCCAGGCCTGTACAAAACATCCTCCTCCCACTTGTTATGAAGGCCTTTTTTTCTCTGCTTAAAAAAGAAAATTGTTAGTTTATTTGATTAGAAGTCAGTCACTTGGGAGCTGTACAAGGGCTGATAAAAAAAATAGATGTATACTTAAATGAAACAATTATTTCAGTAAAAGACATACTACCATTAATCCCCTTCTCAAGTAATCCCTATTTGCTTCAAACACACTCACTCCATCACTCTGGTCACTTTCTGAAGCAGTTCTGGAAGTCCTCTTTCATGAATGTTTTTACAAGGTGTGATTAAAAAAAAATATGAGGAAAGCTGCTTCTGAGTGCCATCCAGTGGAAAGGCAGGATCAGAAAACATCATGGTGTGGCTTAGTATGATTTCTGGCTCTCTCCCAAAGTCAAAGTGTCTATGAAATGTTTTGAATTGATTCAGGGCATTGAGGCAGCCACAACAGGACAACTATACACACCCACGAAAGAGGACTTCCGGAACTGCTTCAGAAAGAGGGAAGACTGGTGAAATAAGTGTATTCGAAGCGAGGGGGACCGTTTTGAGGGGGATTAATGATAATGTGTCTTTTGTTGCAGCAAATATTTAAAAATTTAACTATTCATCATAGTTTGTGATCACACTGCATATATTCTGAGCTGGGGTTTTTTCTTTTAGATTTCCCAAGCATTCGTTGAGTTCCCTCTACATACCAGAGGCTGGCCATGCTCCTTGATATCTTCCTGTCACTTAATCCCCACACACAGCAACTTCAATGGGGCTTTGATGATTTAAACAGAGATTATTCACCCATTTAAAAAATATAAGATGTGATTTACTGTGGCCGCGTCGCTAATAAAGCACAGAAGTGAGTATCAGCTTCGGCTTCTCTTGCTCCATCTCGCACATACGTTTGTGACACTGCTCAGCTCCTCTTTTGTCTTGGTAAAATAACAAAGGAAGAACAGAGAAGGGGAAGTGTGACCAGTACTGATTTTAGTCTATTCAGTCAAAAAGAGCTGTGGATCCATGTGATGTACCAAGAAAGGGTTTTACATCTCCATGGGCCTTTGAATCAAAGCTGTGTGTACAGATACTGGAAGACTTTTGTTCTGGAGTTTCTGGAAGTTGTGAATTGAATTATACATTTCAACTCCCTCAGATAGGTATATCAGGTAAGATGAGGTGTAGCTGGGTATGGTCAAAAACTCTGAGTAACAATAATTTGAAGCCAGGCATTGTAGTGCTGTAATTCCAGCACTCAGGAGGCTGAAGCAGGAGGATTGTAAGTTTGCCAGCCTGGGCTACCTAGTGAGTTCAAGGCCAGCGTGGATTCTTTATCAAGACAAAAACCAAACAAACAAGAAAGCAAGAAGACAAGTAACAGCTGAACATGGAGGCACACACCTGTAATCCCAGGTGTCTGAAAGGAGGTAGGAGGGCTGGCGAGGCTGTGGAGAAATAGGGACTCTACTGCACTGCTGGTGGGATTGCAGACTGGTGAAACCACTGTGGAGAGCAGTTTGGAGATTTCTCAGCAAACTAGGTCTAGAGGTTCCATTCAAACCAGCTATTCCCCTTCTCGGTATTTTCCCAGAAGATCTGAAAACATCATATCACTCTGATATATGTGTACCCATGTTTATAGCAGCACAATTTGTAATAGCTAAATTGTGATAGCAACCCAAATGTCCATCCACAGAGGACTGGATTAAAAAACTGTGGCATTTTTATATAATGGAATATTACTCAGCTATAAAGAGGGACAGATTTGGGGCCTTTGTAGGCAGATGGTCACAATTAGACACCATACTTATAAGTGAAATAAATCAGAGGTACATGTGCAAGCAACATATTGTGTCACTGGTGTGAGAACCTGAGGGTGGGAATATAAACTAAGAGGCGTGAAGGAATTCTGTTCAAAAGTAAAGAACAGATGGGATGAGGGAAAGGAGAAAATGAAGAAAGAAGCAAGTAAGTATGTATGTACATATGTGCAGGAGGGCTAACGTGGTTCTACTATTGTCTTATGTCACTTAATGGTAAGGAATAGCTGATGACTGGTTGTTTGATCAATCTTGTATGTCTATGTGTGTTTTCCTGAGCATACACTTTGAAGATATCAATATGCAATGCAACAACTATTGTTTGTTTCCTGTTGCTTTGTCTATAATTCAATTTTGATTATACTGTTATTGTGCTACTTTGTGTCTCTTTGTTAATGCTTTCCTCTTTTTTGTTGATGTAGTTCTTTTTCTTTTACACTTTAAAAAAGTAAAAAAAATTTATATAAAAAAAGGAAGTAATGGATAATTATGTATGTATGTAGTATGTATACGTGGCATATCTAATATAGTTGTACTACTGACTTAGGTCACTTTATTGTAAGGAATAGTTGATGATTATTTGTTTGATCAATTTTGCATGTCTATATTTGTTTTCCTGAGTATACACTTCAAAGTTATCTATATGTAATGCAACAACCATTGTTAATGCCCTGTCACTTTGTCTAATTCAGTTTTGATTGTACTATTCTTGTGCTACTTTGTGTGTGTTTGTTAATATGTTTTTGTTCTTTTACTTTTAAAATAAAAGTGTAAAAAAAAAAGAAAGGAGGATTGCAAGTTTGAGCCCAGCCTGGGCAACACAGTTACTTAGCAAAGTCCTGTTTCAAAAAAAGAAAAAGAAGACTCTGGGGCTGTAGGGAATGTATTTCAGTGCAAAGCCTTTAGTTTCAGTTCCCAGTACTTGAAAAGAAAAAAAAAAAATCAAAAGATGTGTAAGAAAGTATGTGGTTTTTCTTAGGTGCTTGTTTTCTCTGACAGAAAGCTATGCCAGTGTTGTCTTTAAAACATAGTGTTTGTTGTAATGTCATTGAGTATTTAAATTTAGATGCCTTAACAAAATGGTCTGTTTTAGTGAGAAATGGATGGCATAAGCCATCTTGTCCTGTTTAGGCCACTCAGCCAAGTGTGACATTGCCACTGGCTCAGGACAGTTCAGTCAACCCCCCACCAGGAAGAAGAAGGAGGAGGAGGAGGAAAGGAAGAGGAAGAGGAGGAGGGGCGGAGGAGGAAGAGAAGAAGGAGAAGAAGGAGAGGAGGAGGAGGAAGAGGAGGAGGAGGAAGAGGAGGAAGAGGAAGAAGAAGAGGAAGAAGACAAGGAAGAGGAAGAGGAGGAGGAGGAAGAGGAGGAAGAGGAAGAAGAAGAGGAAGAAGACAAGGAAGAGGAAGAGGAGGAGGAGGAAGAGGAGGAAGAGGAAGA
>PVLD010006163.1:0-21800 GCA_004027595.1 Dinomys branickii | reverse complement strand
AGAGAACAACCCCAGTGATCTAACTTCCTTCTGCTAGGCCTCACCTTCCAAAATTTCATCCTTTAACACACAGGCAAAGGCACTGGGAATATCCAAGATCCAAACCATGAATTTGTCCACCTAAACGTATTCAATGCATTCCATGCATAACAGTAGACAGTCTCACCAGTGTTTGCAAAGTAAGTGATACTGGAACAAAACTGTCACACTTTGCCGGTTGCATGATGATCAAAGATAAAGGCTGTAGAGATGAAGTCGATGGTTATGAAATGAGGTGGCACAAAACCTTTTATGTTTGGCTTCCATGGTATCCTGTAGGGTTTGAGAGACATCGGAGAGTATAAGACGCCTTGTCTGTTTTCTGTGCATTAGTATTACAAAGTGGGACAAGGTGAGAGTGTAGCTACATTTGAAGTAGGAGGAGCATTTGAATAGAGCTGAGGAAGTAGAAGGGATGTGGCCCAGGGAGAGTCCTGCAGTGGGAAAGGCATTCACACTTCAGATGACAAGAAGTGGCTAGAGCAGAGGGAGGAATCAGAAATAATGTCGGCTGGCAGCGGCGTGCAGGAGACCTGGGAGGCTGGGATAATGAGCTGGTACCTCGTTCCATCAGTGATGAGGATGGATGGGGTGTCTCAGAGCAGGGGAGTGGTGAGAAAAGTACAAGGGAGAGGGATAATATGAGCCTTGGTGATTGTTCTTCCCCCTCCTCTTACCTTTGGACATGAACCAGTAAAGAGACAGAAGGGAAATGCTCAGGGAGGAAAAATCCAGGAGGGCAGAGTGCCAGGGCAAAAAGTTGGGACATCAGGAGGACAGGGGCAGGTGTTACCACCTGGCAAAATGGTTCATAGAGTGAAAGGTGAGTGGGAAACGGAAAAGCTTCGATGGGCTTTAGTCAGAGGGGAGGGCAAACACGTGCGCGAGCCGATGGTTTGCGCACAGGGATGGCCAGGCCACATTGTCTGGGGGCAGCAACGAGGCAGGCCTGCGGGCGGAGGTGGCCTCACTACAGGCTGCTGAGAAGGACGAGGCCAAGGAGAAGGAGTTCAAAGGGATCCCTTCGTCCACCCCCTGCCCTGTCCTACAGCAGAGGCTGCAGAAAGGGCTGGGATAAAGATGCAGAGAAGACACAGTCGTGGATGTGAAGCGCCTTGGGTGCCAAGGTTCTAAAGCATGAGTCAGCTGTCATTCGAGAAAATCTTCTGTCCTGGGGTGGGTGGAAATATGACAAGTGGGATGGGCCACAGAGGAGTGGCTGAAGCTGCAGCTAGAGTAGGGGCTTGGGTTTGGGGGCGGCTATGGAACCCCCAGGGGGCATTGCTAGGCAGAATGAGGTGACTCCGGGACCACAGTGCTGCAGACAGTTTCCATGGAATGTGCTTCTGGGACAGGGAGGAGAGCTGGACGTGTGGCTGCTTCTTCACCAGGCCCTCTGCCTTGGGGAGCAGGGAAGATCCTGGGGTGTCATGTGGGGGCTGCCACATCGGCTTGACCAAGGCCTTCACGATGCCTCTGGAGGGCAGGCATCGAGTGGGAACTTCTATCCTTAGAATGGACCTCATCACGGATATTGGGTAATCATTTTGCAAGTGTCTCCAGGTCACTATTTTATTTCATAAGAGCAGATGTTGAAACGCAGTCCTTTCCCTTTGGCCACTGGGCTCTTGGATTCTTTGGCCCGTGGCGGGTCCTAAAGAGACAGTAGAGTAACTAAGGGCAGGGGTAGTGATCAATAGCTTGCTCCACGCTACAGCCTTAGAATCTGTGTGGGGTGAGTGCAGGCAACAGCTATCACCTCTTTTTGTTCTGTTGTTTAATTCCCTTTAAGACTGTGGCCCGCCAGCCCTCCTGGGCATTTTTGTATAATCAGAAGGCATTGGTTTCAGGCAAAAGCAGAGTGCATAGAGAGAATTTTTTTTTTTAACTTTTTGAGCTAGGGTCTTGCTAAGCTGCCCAGTTAGTCTAAAATTTGGTTTCAGGCAAAAGCTAAGCGCATAGATAGAATTTTTTTATTTTTAACTTTTTGAGCTAGGGGTCTTGCTAAGCTGCCCAGTTAGTCTAAAATTGTTGATGCTTCTGCCTCAGCCTTAGTAGCTGGGGTTATAAATGTGTGCCATGGAGCCCAGCCAGGAGATACTTTTTAAAAGCAGCTTGGGCAGACATGAAGGGCAGCCTGTGGAATGGGTGCCAGAGCCTTCAGGCACGCTGGCCTCTGGGTGACTTTCTGAGAAAGTGAAGAACACTGCCAGAGGGAAGAAAAGCGTAGAAGGTAGTACCTGTTCTCCCCTCCTGCTCCTGTATCCCCTCAGCTGTCCTCTTTGCCGGAGAGATGCACACAGGACGTGTCTGTTTCTCGGGCCCTCATTAAATAGCAACTCTGCCACACAGAACAGATTTGCTGCAGGCAGGTGGGTCAGAGTTCACTGCTGCTGGCCAGGAACCGTGTGTTCTGAATGTGAAGCGTGTGCCAAGCCTGGGCAAAGTCCTCCCGGAACCTGCTCCTGATCTTGCCCATGCTGAGGTGGACTTGGAAGAACAGGTCTTGTCTGTGCTCCTGCAGGACACACTGATTGCTAAATGGAATGGCGAGTGCAGAATGGGAAGGCCTTCAATCCCCAAAGCAAGCTTCAAACCAGAGAGGTCCCAAGGAGCTCTTTGGACAAGGACACCTGTGCTTTGCTGTGGACTTGTTCACTGAGATCCAGGGTTCCCAGAACCTGAAGGGCTGATGGGGTTTCATCTTCCCTAAGCAGTAACTACACCATGTTCAGTCCACATCATCTCCAGGAATCCACAGTGGGTCTGTTCTATGCAGCCAGGGAAGGGGGCATTAGAAACCTGAACTGAGCTGTATAAATAAAAGGAAACGGGGATAGATCTTTGGCAAACGCTTTTGCAAATCATGTACATGTACCAACTACCCTCAGTGACTTAATCTTTATATGTAATAAACATGAGCTAAGGAAACACTAATAATGAATACTGGGAAAAGGGATCTAGAGACAGAGGTAGGGAGAGAGGTTGGGAGGGAAATGGGGATAAAAGAAATCAGGACATGTTCAGTATAGCCACCTACTCCCTAAGATGAATGCAAACATCATGTACTAATAAAAAAAATGGAGTAGTTACTGATAGCTAAGGCATCCAACCCTTCAAAATAAATGAATAAACAAGTAAGAAATATGCAGAGACAGATAGAAAACCCAAGAATATGGCAGGTCAGACCAGTTACTAAACACAGAATATTGCCAGAACACAAATAGAAAAAGTTTGGGTTTCTTAATAACCATCCTTTTCTAGCCAAGGTTCTGGCTTCTGGTGATAGCAGGAGCCTTCTGAGAGTTTGAGGAGAGAGTAAATACAAGGAAAGCATTCAAACCCTGGCTTAGGTTTGCTTGCAACCCTGAGTACTTAAGTGGTTAGAGACCTGCCCTGGAGCCTCCTTTCCTCCTCAAGAACAATCACCAATTTGTTGCTTTCATCCAGCAAAACCCTGTCCAAAATAAATCAAATCCAGTGTCTTCTGACATAAGAATTGGAGCTTGTGTGACACAGTGACTAAGACAGAGTCTGCAGGTGTGAGGAGGCTGCAATGTTCACCCAGTGCTTTGGACTCTGACACTGGACCTCTTACGAGGTCTTTGGGCCTAACAAATCTGTTACACCATAACTGAATGTTGGTCACTGAACATTGTTTATCTCATGATTCTGTGTAGAAAGGTCAAAGCCCTTTCCAGAAGTGACTTTCATTGGCCTCATGGCACCTCTGTGCACTCCATCAGCTGGCTGCCAGGCTGTAACCAGCCCTTGCTCTGACTAAGATTCACCCAAGGTCACCCAGCAGATGGAGGCCAAGCCTTGGGTAACACTAACTCTGAACTTTATGTCTCACTGTTTATGGCTCTGTTTATCTTAACCTGTGGGTTCCAAGGGAATTGCATAAAACCAGCTCCTTTCCAAAAATATCCCAAGCTGTCCCTGGAGGGATCCTCTGGAATCATCAGAGGTTCTAACCCCAAGGTTAAAATATTTTGAATTATTCAAATTAGAGAAGCCATGCAGTTTTAAGCCTGTGTAGATGATTTATTTCACTTTACATTATGTTTCCAAGGTGTATCCATTAACTGAGTAGTAGTCCATTGTGTATACATACCACATATTTTTTATCCATTCATCTGTTGGTGGACATATAGGCTGTTTCCAAGAATCAGCTATTATGAATTCTGCTGCTATAAAAATGGGTATGCATGTGTCTCTGTAGTATGGTGTCTTTAACTCTTTAGGGAAGATACCTAGAAGGGAAATAGCTGGATTGAATGCAATTTTCACTTTGGTTTTTTGAAAAATTCCCATAATGCTGTATTAGCTTACAACTACTCAATCTTGATCCAGAAAAATAAAAGTTTCAGTAACTTTTTTTAACCTTGAATTCATCTCTCATTTCTACAAGAAAGAGTGGATCTGGATTAGGTTTCTGGGAGTCTTCATCTTCCCAAGACCTTTTTCTATGGTCTCTTTCTCTAGGCAGTGTGACATGGAGAGTGGAGATCTCAAACTAGCTTTGAAACCAATCCATTGCGTGTCAGCCGTATTGCATGCAACCATAGTTATTTTCACAGAAAGTTCTATGCCGTTGATTGTCTCTTCATTCCTGCAAGTCTGCCTCCAAGGCTGTGTATTCTCCCTGCCTTACTAAGAACAGCACTGGTCACTCCCTGTGTGATCTATTGCCCTTTGTGCACACTGCAGGAACCACTTCCAACAGGGACTCAGCCATGTTCTTCCTTGACATCATTTGTGAGGTTATGAGGAGATGGCATGTTCTATTTCTGTGCTCCCTTGACATTTCTTCTCCTTCAACGGATCGCAAGCCTTTTCATTTATTTGGCCACAAAAACATCCAAAAAGAGAAGCTTATAATCATCTGTTTTCTCTGCTTCCCATCACTCATCCCTCCATTTTGTGGGAATGGGATGGTAGCTTACCTCAAAGTGCTCTGGCCAAAGTCAGCATGGAGCTCATTACCAATCTGATGATTTGGGTAGATGTTTCTGATGTGGGGGCTCTGTATCTGGGTGGGGAAAAGTAACTTTCCCTAACTTCTAACTGTAATTTAGCATTTCATTCAATTATGAATACAGGCAGCAAACCACAGCCGTGGTAACCTGACAGCTGTTATACATATCTTGAAAAGTCCTTTCCTTTCATCACTACTGAGAGATTGCATTGGTTTGTGGATCTACTGCTAGATTTTGTTGCTGTATTTACAAAGAAACCCATACATGACTTTGCAATGTTTTAATATTTCCATAACTATTTTTTAAGATAAATAGTTTTAGTTACCCTGGTATGTGCTGATCTTTATATATTTAACAATAGTATTTTGAGAAGAGGTCCATGGGCTTCATCAGACTGCCAACTTCATGGTTAAAAAAAAGACAAGACAAAACAATACAAAGCAACCCAATTTGCATCATTACCTACCCGAGTTCTCTAGAATGTTTCTCTTAAGAGCCTCCTACTGAGGGCTCCCTTTTCCTTTGCTTATAGGATATGACTCTTTGTCCCTGGGGGTTTTCATTACTCTTTCCTGGCTCATTTATTAATTCTTCCTTAGCTCATGTCTTACATTTAAGATTTTCCCATGATCCTAGTCTTCATCCTACATGTATTTATTGAGGTTCTATATTTTAATTAACTGGCAGTAGTTAGGGAGCTGAGACGAGTAAGTTGGTTATTGCTGTACAGTCTGCCGCATGCTACAGGATTCTTCTGGACACCCAGAAGAGATACTTAACCAGGCATGGGAGCTGGGAAGGACTTCCTGTTAGAGGGAGCCTCAGGCTGAGTCTTGGAAGGTCAAGTAGAATTGACTGGGCTGGGCAGGAGAACAGAGTGGTGGCTGCCAAAGAGTGGTGGGATAGTTAAGTTGAGGCTGGGGAGGTAAGGAGTGAGCAGACTGCTTTTCAAAGTCTTTGTAGGGCAGCTACAAAAAGTTGTAAGAGAACAGCATTCTAGAAAGACTGCTGTGGCTCAGAGTGAAGGTGGCGTGGGGGGAGGAGGCCCTCAGGAAACAGGAGATAAGAGGCTGAGAAGCACTCCCTTTGATCATTTGTGAACGCATCTCACACATCTTCATGCTCTCCTCCTGCCTGAGGGTCTTTCTGCAGCATGCCAAAGTTTCTAGGCAGCTGAGGCCAAGCACCTAGGCAGTCTTCTTTTTTGAGTTCCCTGATTCCTTCACTTTATTTTTGGAAGACATTTAAATTTTGCGTGTGCATGTGCGTGCGTGTGTGTGTGTGTGTGTGTGTGTGTGTGTGTGCATGTGCGCTAGGTATTGAACCCAAGGACTCAAGCATGCTATGAAAATGCTCTACCACTGAAGTGCATCCCCAGCCCAGGCTGGTCTTTAACTTGTGACCCTCCTGCCTTCACCTCCCAAATAGCTGGGATTACAGGCATGTGCCACTGAACTGAGCTAGAGTTATTTATTTATTTTTAATACATTCGTTCCTTATTTTTCTTGGAGGTTCTTCAAGACAAGGACCTGGCCTTATTGATCGTATGTCTAGCACCCAGCATACACCTGGGTCAGTAGCAGACATTCTGAAGTGAACCAGACTAAGGTAAAATGCAAGCAGGTTATAGTCTTCCTCCAGTCACATAGCAAAAGCAACCTGAGAAACCCTCACAGAGGCCAATAGGATCCCTAGTCATCCTTTTACTTATTAATTTTCATTTTAAGTTTTATTGTGCATGTGGTGCTGGAGATCAAATTCCAGGGCCTTGCACATGCTAAATATGTTCTCTATCACTGAGCTACATGCCTAGCCCTCATTTTCTCAATAGAAGCATTTTTTTTCTTTTCTTTTTCTATATAGGGGGAATCTATAGGTCTTTTATTTTACCCTAGTACTCCCTAGCAACATCAACTCATCAGTGAGGGGGCTTAACAAGACCAGAGTTTTTTACTTTTACTAAAAATAGATATGATGATCTTTTATTTTTAATGAAGATAAGAGATTTTATCCCTGGGATGATACAGAAGGGACTAAATAAAGAGGACTGAATTTCAGCCAAGGAAAATTAGGGGTCAAAAGCCAGAACCTCAGGAAACTTGACCCAGAGTCGACATGTATTTGCCTGTGATCTTCTCTCCTTGAGGTGGGAGTGGAAAGATTTCACCATGAACCTGGATGAAGCCCTGAGTGCTTTGATAATTGATGGAGGGGTGCGTGAGGGTTAAACTTCAGGTTCTAAATGACACAGAAGAAAAACAAGGCAACAACTATATCTTTTTTTCCCTCTAGGCAATTACTGCATTTCCCAGCTTTTACCCATGATCAAAATGGAAAAATAATGTTAATGGCTCAGGTTCATTGTTTTGTATACAGGCAGTAGCCAGACCCCAGAGGACACTGGGAATCGAAAAGTGCATCATTATAAAGATCACAGGTTGCTCCTGAAACTTGCTGTGAGTGCAGGCACAGGGAGAAGCGGGGACTAGCAGGCTGCAGGGATGATCATACATATAATGAAATCTTATTTCCTAGCAGAGAGACTGCGGATCAAACACCAGGATGAGCCTTCTTCCTATTTCCACCAAAAGCAGGAATGAAGGAGGATGATGGACTTAACCAGTGAAGGGACAACAAATAACAACCCCCTAAGAAAATGCCACAGCAACAACCAAAACCTAAGTACTCACAAACCAACCAGTGTACCAACCAAGCAAACAAAACTCCCACAAACCTCTTCTGAAGATCTGAAAAATAAAGATATACCCCGTGGTGAGTTAGGGGAGCTTGGTTTACATTTGACAATACTTCAATAGAAATTTTTCATATTCTTGTCTCACCTAGATTTTTCCAGGTCTGTTTACTTAATTCTTATTAGAGCTCAGTGGCATTGGAAGTTTCATAAAGCAAGTTGTCAAATACTGCAGGTTAGAGTAATTGAGAGGCACAATTTTTGAAGTAGTAAATAAGAGAGGGATAAAATCATGTTCTAAGAAAACCTTTGAACCAGATTAGGCACCACCTCACCTCCTGCTCTCCATTGATTTTTTTGGGGGGGCAATTCTTGACTTTTAGCACTGCAAGTGTTTGAAACCTTGTCTTTGTAAAGGTATGACATCACTGAAAGGAATGTAACACTATCTAATGACAGGGCTGTGAACTAGTGGTATCATGTTAACTGTTGGTTGGATGCTGAGCTGGTTGTGGCAGTTTTGAGGTAATAGTTTGTGCGCTGTTGGCTGATGCTGAGTATCATGTGTTTGCCTCAAAGTAAAAACATCCCAGAGCACCCTTCCAAGCTGTCTCTCTGAGTTTGCTGACCCTCTTTGGAGTGCCTCCCTGCATGGTTTGGAATTTTGTGAGCTGTAGAACCATAAGTACAAGGTCCTCAGGAAGCAGACAGAAGGTTTAAAGCTGTGCTTCTGTACTTGCCACATATGCCAATTTCACTTCAAATTTCTTGATGTGAAATGAAACTGAAAGTTCAGTTCTTTAGCTACTCTGTGCACATGGTGCAGATGTAAACACTCCGAGCATCAGAGAAAGTTCCATCGGACACCACTGATCTGCTCCAAAGCAAGAGTTGGCAGGATATACCCCTCTGGACAACCTCTCTTTGTGCCACCCATGAACTAAGAATAGTTCTTGTGTTTTTACATTATTTTAAGAAATTTGTTTTATTTATTTTGTAAGTACTCACAGATATCTTTGACTCTGCTACTTGGTCCGCAAAGTCTAAAATACTGTCTGCACCTTTCTAGAAAATATTTGCCAACCCTTGATCTAAATTGCAATTGAGTAAATCAAGACCCAGAGATAGAAAGTGACTGTGGTACCTCACAGTGCTTGAAAGAGGACAGTCTGAACTTGGGCTTTTGTTTGACCTGCTCCTTCACTGGATCCTGCCCCTTTTCCTCTTAGGGTCTCTGTTTCGATTCTTCCAGTGGATAATACACTGGATTCTTTTAGCAGCATTGTGAACTAGAGAAAGAGTCTATCACTGACTCAGAGTCTGCTTGGGAAGAAGCAAGAGGCTCATGTGGCTGGAGCCACCTGTTTTTACAGGGCATCAAGTGTAGACCCTGGAATGGCCTTGGATTCAGTAACAGAAAAATACCCAGATGGAGTTGGGGTTAGTGTCCATCAGACCTCAGTACCTTCATGATCTGTGGGTAATATTTTAAAAATTCTTCAGTCGTCTTATGATTGATGTCCAGCATGTTATGTTGTATTCATATAGTGAGTTAAAAGCCTTATACTGTTAAATAGAAACACTTAAATGCACTGAGGTTTTAATAACTCTTTTGGGAATTTCTTCATTTTGATTTTAGCTTCTAAAATACATACTAACATCTCAGAAAACAGAAGTGGCTTCAGAAACCCTGGAGACATGCTGCCCAATCTATTTGAAAGACTAGTCTAGATTCTCTGGCTGGTAGGAAGCAGTCATAGTACAACTGTAGCTCATCACCATTATTTGTGGGTTGTACACAGTATTTACAAGTTCCCCTATGTCCTAATTTGTATTTGCAAGCCCCAAATCAGTGCTCTCAGAGCTTTAGTACTCCTTTAGGGACATACCCAGTGTGGGGTGAAATTTGAGTTGCTTGATGAGCATGTCCCCAAGTAGGGAGTGGAGGGCCCAGGGTCACTCTGCCCTTTGCTGCCAGCTCTCCTACTATCAGCAACAGCCTGTGTGTAATCTGTTTAGTATGTTTTTTCATATTCTAGTGCCTTTTGTTGGTGATTTCATTGTTTTAGATGGCCCACAGGTGTAGTGTGAAGTGCTGTCTGGGACTCCTAAGCCAGAGGAGGCTGCGGCACACTTTATGGAGAAAATACATGTCCTAGATCAGGTATGAGTTACAGTGCTGTTCGCTGTGAGTTCAGCATTAATGAATCAATGGTATATATCAACTATGGTGACTTCAAACAGAAACACACATAGAACAATGTTATGTATTGATTGACAAAAATGTTGCCATCTGAGGTTCACAGAAACGGATCTTTGTGTTTACCCTGGAAGCAGTGATTTAGTATTTGCTAATTCCATGTTCAGGGTGATTTCATAGGGTAGAACTAACTTGAATAGAGAGTATCACCTACACAGTCATGCACTGTGAATTGAGAAATGTGTCATCTTTTGGTGCATCTGTGGTTGTGCTGACTTCATAGAGGGTACTTACACCAGCCAAGACAGCTGTGACATCAATAGGTGATAAAAGATTATGAGACAGCCATCATATATGCAGTTTGTCATAGAGCAAAATAAAATTGCATGGTGCATGACTCATTTGAAACACATAAGATCTTACTGAGCTAAGGGGCTTATGGACCCGTCCCAGTTTGTGCCTTTTCCTGCACAGACCACTTGGATGGCCCTTATGTGTATACTGGCTTTGAGCAGGAGATAGTTTAATAGCTGGCAAAATAATACACATGCAGACTTCCCTCTTCACAGGGATGGCTGGAACTCATTTCTTTAAATGGCAGGGATTCCTGACCATCCTGACTGGAACATTTATCTTAAGGCTGGGCTCTTACAGCCAATTTACTGCGTTGTCTCATGGAAGTTGATTATTTACTCCATGCTCCAGCCAGGGACTAACTCATAGGCAGCTCAGGTGGAAAGTCAAATTGATCATGATGAGCACTTTGGCTATACTCCAACTATGCAGGTTTGGATTTTTAAAAAATTTTATGAGAGGAAAAGAGGGAGCTTCATTCTTTTCCTGGAAATTCCAGTGTGCAATGGATAGAAATGGATTTGTTGAATTCAAGCTAGATTGATTGATGTGAAGGTTTAGTAAGAATTTCTTGACTCCAGGGGAAGCCAGCACCATAAGGAAAATATCAGAAGGGAAGGAGATAGTAAGGCAATCATTTCATCAACTGTCCAGGATTTCTTGTTCATAACTCAACAGGTAAATGTCTGTTGAGTCCCTCTTTGTGTGTTGGAAGCCTGCTGATGGCTTCGATTGCGTAACTGAGCATATGCTAAGCTTTGATATGTTGTAAGAAGGTTTTCTGTCCTTTCCTCTTTAAAGGTGGGTGGGAGGATTTCTTTGAGGTTACAGAGCACCAGAATTTCTTTGTGAGCTCTTTGGAAAGTATATGAGAAAAGAAGCTTGAGCATTTATCCCTGTTTGGAAATGTGCCTGGAGTTGGTGTCATCTGGACTTTAACTCATCAGTGTCATAGCTGCCTTCTAATTGTGCACTGCTTTCCATGGCATCTTCCAAAGTAACACTGGGTTTTTGTCAAACATGGAAATATTCTTGCAAGGCAGATGTTGTATTCTGATGGGGTGTGGGGAGAGGGCAGGCCTGTGTTTGCATGAGACTGTAGAAGGAAACCTCATGCAAATCCAAGACCAACGGAGGCCAACTCACTAGGACAAACCCACCTGAACTCTAGGACTGTAGGATCCACATCGGATGGATCCATCTGATATGCCAAAAGCAACATGGGCTGTATGTAACTCATCATTTCCATAGCTGCAACCTGCCTGGGTTAGTGTCCTACCATGTTAGTAGAATCACCAAATGCCCAGTTGCCCAAGCTCTCTTCTCTCATGCTCCTCAACCCACAGAACTCCTGCGACTTGAGTGAGGACAGATACCTCCCTGATGGTCCGTAGTCATGCATCCCTCAAGTCACTGGCAATGCCTTAGCGCCAACACTGCATTTCTTTCTTTCTTTCTTTCTTTTTTTTTTTTTTTTTGTGGTACTGGGGATCGAACTCAGGACCCTGCGCTTGCTAGGCAAGTGCTTATTCCACTGAGCTATATCCCCAGCCCCCAACACTGCATTTCTAAGCCTTGAAACACATCATTTTTTTCCAGATGTACTTCTTTTGGATCTAAGTGTTCAGGCTGTTTTAGGTTAAAGCCTTTTGAAGACTCCTCATCACCTGCAGGACACAGACTAAACAACCATGTGAGAGATGAAGCTGAAATATTTGGCTCTTGTTTGCCAGCCTAACTGTCTTCCCCACCCCTTTTTTCCCTTGAAGTGCTGGGAATTAAACCTAGGCGTCATGCATTCTAGGTACATGCTTAACTAAACCCCACCCCCAACATCCTCTCCTTTCTTAATTTTCCAACTTGTTTGGCAAAGTTCATGTCTGTTTCTGCTGTATTAATCCTTCTGTCCAGGATGCTCTTCCCACATTTTATCTGGGGAAACTCCCATTTGGTCTTTCAGATCCAGCTGCAGGGATTCACTTTTCTCCTGTGGATAATAAAAATATTTAACAACTGGTGTGATTGGATTCTGAACAATTAGAACAGAGACCAGGGAGAACTACTGCCTTTGTGTGGCAGGTTACCACCTTCAGGGTCTAACCCATCCCAGCAGCACTTTCATGCCCTCTTTTGTGCCAGTGTAATCCATGTGCAGGTGCACATTATCTATTCTGTATTCACCTAACAACACTTAATAATTGCCTGCTCCTTTAGACGCTGCTAGATTATGTGAATGCAAGAATGGATAAGACTATATTTCTGCCCTGGAGATGCTTATTGTCTAGTCATGTTGCTTTCTTTTTGTATGTGATTATCATATATATGACAATGGGCTTCTCAGAAGTTGGGGACCAATGTTTTTCTCCTGGTATCCATAGAACCTACCTGGTACCTGACATGTGAATTACTCAGTCAGTAGTTATGGAGTGAGGGTGTCTGACTGGGATCCTGATTATCTACCCATAGCTCAGAATTTCAAGGTGCTGAAATTGAGGAGGTTGACTGGTCATGGGTTGATCAGCTCCAACTAGAGGTGTAGGTACCAGTGTTTACTTATAAAAGGTATAACTTTAGAGAAACAGTTCATTTGCCTTCTTTGTTCATAATTCAGCTTTTTCTCCTCTCCTTCTTCTTGTTCCTTTTGAATGGAATGTCACCCACTCACTGGTTTTATATAGCTCCCATTGATGTAGGACTCAACGGAAATCGAGCCTATTAATTAAAAACCCAGAATGTGGGAAGCTTTTGAACTGCTAATTGAAACTCTTACCAACTGGGTTGCACTGGCAGTTTTAAACCTTTTTCTTTTTCTGAACCTAGAACTTCAGCTTAGCTGAGATGACTTTTATAAAGGTGATTACAAAGAATGACAGGGTCTTGTTTTAAAAATTTCTTTATGTACCTCCAGTGAAGTGTCAGGGTGTATGTCCCCCAAGCACTCTGAAAGATGTTAGTGAGGTCATAGAGGACACAAGTGGCCTCCCAGGTGCCCTCCCCTCTGGCCTTGAGTGACCACTGCCAACTGGCCCTGTCCACATAGCACAGTTGATAGATAAGGGCCTGATGATGCTTTCTTCCCCAGGCAGGCCAGAAGGAGACCATCTCAACAGGCTCAAGGAGCTTCAGGGGCCACTCTGGCCTCTCAGGTTGCAGCTCATGCCATGCCACGACCCTAGCTGCATGTGGGTAATCAAATCAATCCTACGTGGGGAGAGGGTTATGTCTGTTAATCTTAATTGTTAATGTGACTGGATTAAGAGACCGTAGACAGGTGGTTAGATCCTGGGAGCTCTATACTCTCTAAGGATTTACCCACTTCTATTCATAGCTCAATGTGCTACCAGGAAGGGGCCCCTGTTGGAGGTGGGTCACTGGGGACATACTGTTGGAGAGTATCCATCTCACTGTCTCACTGGCTTACTTACTTTTCCTGTTGCTGAGACAAAATACCCAACACCCAAAGTTAAAGGAGGAGAGGTTTATTTGTAGAGGTTTTAATCTGTTGGCTGGCTCTATAGCAGAGTGGAGTGGCAAAGGGGCATTGAGAGGAGAAATAGTCTTGTGGCAAACAGGCAGATGAGAGCACGTTAGCCCTCTTTCTGTCCCTTATATTTCATGCAGGCTATCTGCCCCAGTCAGAACTATGACAAACCACTCAGTATACTGATTTAGTAGTTATACACCCTTGATCCCAGTGCCGCACACTCTAGATCCAGTCACCTCTGAAAAGTGCCCCTGTGACTGCATGAGACTTTGCGGGTACTTCTGTGCACAAGCCATAACGGGCACTCTTCCCAGCTGCCATGAACTAAGCAGTTTTGTGCCACCATGCTCTTCCACCATGATGTCCTGCCTGGGAGCCAGCTGACTCTGGACTGAGCCCTTGGGAACCATGAACCACATAAACCCATTCTCTGTAAGTTATAGGTGCAGGGATCTTGCCCAGGACTTGGAAAGCTGGGTAATACAATGGTAGACTCAAAATCTGCACCTGCCATGCCTTCCTTCAGGGACTGAGATCCTCTGAACAGCTATTGATACTGATACTTGCTCAGGAATGTGGCTTTCTGAGCCAGGTGCCAAAGATACAGCATTCTATCCTCACTGCCTCTCAACCTGGTCTTGCGGTGGCCCAGCAGGGCTCCCCTTGAGCCTCAAGATAGAGTTTGTGTGGGTTCTCATGAGACAGACCCACAGGAGGCTCCACTGTCTCTTGGCTTGTGAGGCACAGAGGGGGCTGTTGTGATGGAGGAGCCTTGTGTGTCTGTGGGATCTGATTCCACTGAGCTGGGTGAAGCCATGTGGTGAGCATGTGCTTGGGCCATGATTGGGGCTATGAGCTGGCCATGTGCTTTGAGTTTGGGTTTCTTTCTTTTTCAGAAGGTGGTTGATTCATGCAAAATGCTTAACGATGCCTGCAATGCACTGTGCGGGGGATCAGATCCCCTTTGATGTGCAGGGTCTTTTTGGAGGTTCCAAAAAAACAGTTCAAAAGGTTTACTTTGGACACCACACCTCCAGCACATGTCAGAGTCAAGGCCAGGCTCCCCAGGCAGTGTGCTGGAGAAAACATCTTGTGCTGGCTTCTTCCCTTCACTGTTTGGTCTTGTGCTGAGCGCAGTGTTTCAGACTTCACAGTCCTGGTGGTGAAATGAGGAGATTAAGCAAAGGAAAATAAATAAATACTCTGAGCTTTTGAGTGTCCAGGAAATCAAGGGTGCACTGTGGCCTCCCAGACCTGCTGCAGCCGAGTGGAGAGAGGGAGGCTGAAGATTGGTCTGCAGGGAGGGATCTTCCCTGTAAGTGCCGCTCAGCTTGGAGCTATCCAAGGAAAACATAGGCAGACAAGGAGCCATCTGGCCACCCCACGTGGGTCAAGTCTCGGTGTTCTCTGGGCTGAATTTTAGGTCACAGGCACAGAGCTGTCCTCCCTGTCTCCTGTTGCCCAGGCTGCATCTGACTCAAGAACAGCTCTGGGAGGATGGGGTGTGAGGTGCTGGGTAGGAGGCTCTGGAAAGGGAAGATGAGTCCTTGTGGGGAACTCATTTACCACGCCTCAGTGTTCTGAGTTTTGTGCCTCTCTGTGTACCCCAGGCATGGGCATAGGAACAGCACCTCCAGCTCTCTTCATAAGCTGCAGGCTGGTAGGGCAGGGTGGAGGGGGTTTCTGTGTGACTTTCTAGATAGAGAAAGCAAAGCAGACAATGCCTTATCATGGATGTGGCCATGACCTTGAAAGTCAGGGGTTCAAGGAAGGAATTTCTTCCCTCTCTGCTCTATTGCTCAGGAGCTACTGGGTCTCTCAGAGGGAGTCATATTTCTTTTCTGTGTGCTGTTTCCCCACCAACACTGTGGCTGTTTTTTCTGTGCCCAAACTGCTGTATACAAGTGATGGAGTTTTGGTGGAATCCAGAAGCCCCAATCCTTTCCTCTGTTAAGAAAAAGGCTTTAAAATCTATGACTCAAGGAACAACCCCCACTAGCCACAAGGGCCCAGAGAACAGAGCCTGAGGTGTTTGCTAGCACAGGTTCACAAGCGTGTCGCTGGAGAAAGGACAAAACGTGGAGGCTCCCACAGCCCTGCCATCTGTGCCCTTGGAATTGTACTTCGCTCCTCTTTTCAAACAATGTAGGTTACTGCCCCCAGCTGCCTCCAACCCACTTGCTAACGCTGGCATCTCTGCACTGCCACAAATGCTCAGTCAGTCTCCCAAGTGAATTCTCACAACATATGGAAGGATTTGGGCCAGCCCTTTAACTATTTGGCAAATTATAGGTGTATAGAATCATATGCTACTTTAGATGCTGTATACTCAGGCTTTTGTATCACTCTCCAGTCCCTCTTTGTAGATTTTCCTCATGGTTCTCCTTGACCCTGATCGCCAAGGGTCCTCCACATCTGCAAGCTGAAAACAGTCCTTGTGCGCCTAGCATGGCCCTGTTCGGCTGAGTCTACTCTGTTGGTCTGGTCGAGGAAGAACTCCGAGAATTATTCTTTTCTTTTCCTGAGCTTATGTCTTTGGAGAGCCCCTCTGGTTTCTGAGTATTCTTATACACTTCTTCTCTGTCGCTTTGTGCTGTGTCTTCATCAGTTTTCTGAAATCCACCCCTTTCACAGGTCTCTGCATGGGGATCATTTTGTTAATCTCTGCATGTTGTATACCAGTTCCTTCTGGAGCACTCATAGTTCATATTTCACCCTAGGATGTGTGGTAGCGTTCTTTAAATGTCCATTTCTGATTAAGTTAGCAACTAATGATTACTTACTCTGGGGCAAGCAGCGTGCTAGGTACTTTGATGGATCGGGGACTTGCAGAAGAACCCTGCATTGCTGTATCAGTTTTACACATGAATATATTCTCACATGGTAAGTTAGACTTGTAGGGAATGCTTAAGTGACCCCTTTAATATAAAACCATGTTTTCTTTCCTTTGTCTCACATGTAGTTCCTCTTATAGGTACCTGGAGACCACTCTCAAATACCTACATAAATTTGGAAATTTCTCCAGTTCCCCCCACAACTAGCTTTTTTTTTGAGACAGGGTCTCAGTATGCAGTTCAGTCTGGTCGTGAACTCAGTATATAGCCCAGGGTGGTCTCAAAACCACAGTGATCCTCCTGAGCACTGGGATTACAGGAGCATGCTACTACACCCAGTTTGTAATTAGCTTGTAATACAGAAAACCCCATTGTGTGTGTGTGTGTGTGTGTGCACATACGTGTGTATATGTGTGTGTTTTAAAGTCAGCCAATATTGTGGACAGATATTCCCTTCCCCTTTAGTGAAAAAGAAAATAATTGATTAAACAACTAGCTCTAGAATCTCTTACCAATGACATATAATGATAATTCATTTATAGTCCTGCTCAATTCATCAATTTGCCTTTGGGTTCTGTTCAATCTTGCTTATGTTTTTCTTTCCTAACTTTAGTATCTGGGCCCCCAGGTCAATTTTTTAGCCACTTTTCTCTTGCTCCTGCATAGTAATCATCATTGTGAAGCACATATGAGCTAACAGGACAACACATGAAGACTTGTTATTTGGGTGGCAGGAATAGAGGCTCTGAATGATTATATTGAATGTAAATCATACAGGACTAAAATATGCAGCAGGCTGGGCCCATTTCCATTAGTTCTAGGACCAGAGACATATTGGAGAGGTTGAGGAGCCCAAGTTATAAAGTCAGAGGGAGGAGGACATTGATGGTCACCTTGGGGCCATTTAATAATTGGAAAATTTGAAAGAGAGGGAAAGTAAGTGACTTTGGGAAAGGGAAAACAGAGTCACAGACCACACAATCTTGCTTCAATTTGGAAGACCCCTTTGACCTGCAACATCACTGCTGATGAAGAGGTTATGGCTACATGCTCCCCGTTGGAACTAGAAGTGTGGAGGTTAGCAATGTGCACTGCTGGTCTCTGGTCTTTTTGTGTCTGGTCTTGATGGCTGGATGATAAACTTCTCAAGGACTGAATAATGTCTCTTTATTATGACATTGATGAACAGAGCAAATGCTCAAAGATATTAACTAGTAAGTCAACTGGCATAGAATTCTATCCTCAGTTGGACAAGAGACATGAATACCCTGCCGGCAGTACTCTAAGCTGAATGTTCTGAGCTCCTGTATTTGTAAGGACTCAGCCTAGGGTATTAAAACAGCAAGATCTGAAAATATGGTGATGTAAACAGGATTAATGTTTTTTTTCTCTTCTATAACAGTCCAGAGGTCAGTAAGCTGGGGCTGAGTCTAAGGTAGTGGCTACAGCTGCAGCCAGCGGGAAGGAGGAGAGGAGCCAGGAGTGTGGGCTTGTGTTCTTAATGCCATAGCCTGGAAGTGGGACCAGTCCTTGTACTTACATCCATTGTCTAAAACTTGGCCAAATAGTCACAAAGCCGCAAGGCAGGCTGGGGAGTGTAATCTCTGGATGAGAGGCCAAGCCCAGGTGACTGGTACAAGGAGTTCCATTATTTAAAACATGCAGAAAAGATATTTGTAGGTAAATAGACTTCGCTATCATCCCTAAGCTAAAATTTCTCTAAAAACCTTCCCTTAATCTGAATCAGTTGCAAGACAAATTTTGAGAGGAGCCACCTTTGATTTCTTACTTTGTGTGGATGTAGCAGTTTTGCTTATTTTAACAAGGTCACTTATAATTTCTGCAGTTCTGTGAAAACAATATTTATTTATTTAAAATACCAATCATTTGTATTTTATTTTTGTGTGAAAGATAATCCTTCTCCATAAAGCCAATAGGGGTGAAAAAGTACATTCTCCAACAGGTTCCTAGATGTTCCAGAAAGGTAGATACCATAGTGCAGGTAGTGCAGAGATAAAGAAAGTGAGCCAGGGTGAGTGGAAAGGGGGAGGGAGGTTGCAGGAACTATGCCAAGAATTGGACTTCCATGGTTTGGAGTGTCAGCTTTACCATATATTTTGCTGTCCTGATCACATTATACAACTTTTTAAAATACCAGTTTTCTGTTCTGGAAAATATGAATATTAATATGATGTACCTGTCCTATTAGGAACAAAATTGTCCCCAAAAGGTAATGAATGTTAAGCACTTCGTGTAAGGTCTAGGTTGTAGAAGTTACTTAATAAAATCCTCTCTTCTTCCCTTCCTCCTTCCCTTCCTTTCTCCTGTCCTACAAGCATTGTCCTTATAAGTGAATAGAATAAATCTCCTAGGTGCCCTAAGTACCTATGCATACACCCAACCTGGGAACAGTTCTTCATCAGTAACTAAAGGAAACAAGATTTAAAATGACCAAGCCAGCCAGGGGAAGTGGGAACAAGTCTCAGGCACAGGAGAAATTTCCCCCTCTCTGACCTACCTGACCCCACCAAATTGGGTAATTAGGAGCTGAGGGTAAGTAACAGGTGTCTGAGGCGCTGGAGAATATGATACCCGCAGCCCTTGGGAGGTCACGTGAGGAGGCTGAGAATTGTCAGGGAGGGGCCCATTGTACGCTGGAAATAGAACCCACCTGATGAAGGTTGGAGAAATGAGACGGAAAACATATGGCCTCTAGAGGAAACAGGCTTAGTTTTCTGGGCTGGCCCAATCACTGGCTTGTGAAATACAGACAAGGGCAGGGGTAGAAAGTTCAGCCACGCTTGGGCTCAGGGCACAACTGGAAAGCGGGACAGAAAGGGCAGAAGTCCTCCCTCAGGGCTGCAGTCCCATGGCTGTCCCAGCTCCCAGGGCCAAGGAGAAAACCTGAAGAAAGTTAGACACAGTGGGCCATGGCAGATTTCCTCCACGATGAAGACAGTCCCTCCAAGTGGCAGATGCTCTTGTATATTTATAATGTAGGAGATATTTGCTTCTGAGCTGGACGTGCCAATTTTTATAGGGTGAAGGAGGGACAAAGTCTCCAGAGATCAGCATCTTGCAGTAATGCTGGTTTTAATAGCTGGTAAATTGGAAATCATTCATCCCCTGAGGCAGTCTTAGAAGCATGAGCACTCTGCCTTCCTTTCCTTGGTTTGTATCTTCTCTTCTCCATCCCTCTTTCCTTGTTTCCTCAAGTCCTTCTCTCTTTGCCTCTTTCCTGTGCTTCTAGTATATATGCATTTAACTCCAATTGATTACTTGCGGGATATCATTCTAGGAGTTGGGGAACACAATGGATGGATGGAGATTAAAATTCTAATTAGGAAGGCAAACCTATTAATTAACTATTAATCCAATAAGCATCAACTGCTAGCATAACACCTTTGTCTTCGTTCTTTCAAGTCTGAGTCTATCTGTGGCCTTTCCTTGAGAGGCCTGTGAAAGGACAGTTCTAAATAGAGTCCCTTAGTTGTCAGTGGGGTGATGTGCTCTTTGCAAGGTGTCAGGAAACAGAGCAGTGACCACTGAACAGCTTGTGGACACTTGTAACCTTATAGATGAGCACTTGTGACCTTATGAATGCTGACAATTCAGAGCTTTCCCCAGAGTTTGAAGTCTTCTCCCCTGGAGGGATAGTAGAGCTGGAGGGGAAGTTAGATGATGAAACCCCTTGAAAGACAGTGGTGGACCGTGGAGAGCCAGAAGATTCCTGCCTCAGAGAAATGGAGAAATTTAGGGTGGTTGTCAGGCACAGTATAAACCAGGCTCAGCACTGCATAAGTTCTGTAAGCCCGGGGGGAACTGTGAATTGATTGGGTTCAGTCCTTAAATCTCTTGATTTGTAAGATGATGTTTTACTCATTAAAAAAGTTAGTCCATGTAAAAGCTCAGAAATGTAGCTAATCTTTTTTTAAACTTTTGACTGTCCAATATATATATTATAAATAGACTATGCACTGCTGAGGTTTTTGATATGATGAAAGGAGATTTAGATGACGGGGATGTTAATCCCATTTGTGACCATTTTGACCACAAGGTTAATTCGTGAAATGAGAACAGAAGCCAATGTAAAAAGGTCGTAGGGATGAGATGTGTGAGGGTGGAAGTACTTGATCAGCTTCCAAGTGTTATACAGGTGTAAGACTGCATTGTGACCGTTACTATTGCTACTCAAAAGTCAGTTTACTTTGCCTTTGAATGGCCTTGTATCAACTTGCACATTTTGAAGATTAACTACAAAATGAACTCTAATGGTTGGTTTAGGAATATAAATCAGTGTCTGTGGTCTTTTTGCTATAATAGAGGTTCTCTGAAGTATTTGGGATTTTCTTGAGAGATGTCTGGAAGGCTCATTTTCTTTCCCAAGGTGTCACCCTTATGTAGTTGTTTTGGTGAAAGAAATACACTTTTTAACTGGAAGAATATCTCTACCTAGTGATAATGAAAATATTAGGGTAAATTCATGGGTAACAATACCTATGTATGACTTCTTCCTTCCACCTCAATGAGCAGACAACTTGTAGAAATCTTGCATCTACATGGCAAAGTTTTAACACCAATTCACTTATCGATGTTTGTTTGCTTAGAGATGTTTCCTACAGAATTGTAGGAGACATTGTTATATTACCTACATTGTTATGTTACCTACAGAATGCCAAAAATAACTCCAAGGTCAAAGGAAATTCATAATCACTTCTTTTTTTTTAATTTATTTTTTATTTTTATTATGTTTTTTATTATTTAAAAAAAATAAAAGTACAAAAACATATTAACAAACAGATACCAATTAGCATAAAAAATAGTACAATCACAACTGATCTACAGACAAGGTGACATGGTCTCAACAGTGATTATTGCTTTATCCATTGATATCTTCGAAGTGTAAGTATATGAACCCATATACAGACATGCAAAATTGGTCAGACCATTAATTCTCTCAACAACAGAAAAACACAAAAACCAAACATCCAAAGACAGAAAACAGAACAGGCAAACAACAACAACAACAACAACAACAAAAACCACCAATAGTTGCTGCTTTGCATATTGATATCTTCGAAGTGTGTGTTCAGGATAATACATACAGACATACAATATTGATCAAATAACCCGTCATCAATTATTCCTTAGCATTAAGTGATATAATACAATAGTAGAACCATGTTAGCCCTCCTGCATATATGTATATTCATAT
>PVLD010006162.1:0-103505 GCA_004027595.1 Dinomys branickii | reverse complement strand
CTTAGAAAAAGAGCAACAAGCCAAACCAAGAGCCCAAAGAAGGGAGGAGATTATAAAACTCAGGGAAGAAATTAACGCAATAGAGATGAAGAAAACTCTACAAAAAATTAGTGAATCAAAAAGTTGGTTCTTCGAAAGAGTAAATAAAATTGATAAACCCCTAGCCAACCTTATCAAAAAAAGAAGGGAAAGATCCCAATTCTTGTTATATTTACAACTTCAATTGCTTTATCTTTCCAATAAAACTGTCTATATATCTATTCATTGCTTAATGTTTTATCTACCTGCCAGTTTCTTGCCAACCCTCTTTTTCTTTGAGCTTTCTTTTCTTTTTGCTTTTGTTTTTGGTACCAGGAATCAAATTCAGAACCTCATCCTTGCCAGGCAGGTAATGTGCCACTGAGCTATATCCCTGGCCGCTTCTTTGAGCTTTCTGTCCTAAATTCTCTACTTCCATTTTCTTGATCTATAGCTGAGTTTTAATCTTATGCTTCTTTTTCCCCTTTGCTTTTCTTTCTCTCTTTTTATGAGGTGTTAGGGATTGGACCTAGGTCTCACGCGTAGTAGGCAAGCTCTCTGCCACTGAGATACATCCCAGCCTAGTCCTGTGCTTCTGAACATCTTGCTCTGCTTTTCCTCATACACCTTTCCTAACCCCTCTCCTTTCTGCTCTGGCCTATCTGGACCTCATTAGTGGCAGCCTCCAATTCCAGCATCCCGTCTGTTATTTGGGTACCTGACTTGGGTCTCTTCATCCCTTTGGGAGATACTACCCTGTGGGATGAAGGATCCTGTGTTGTCGTACTCAAGTGTTTCAAGACATGTGACTAGTTGTATTTGTTGAATTAGTAGGGATAGGAGGTGAGGTTATGGTTTAGAAAATCCCTTAAAGGATTTTCAACTAAAATTTTTTTAGTTGTTTATTATTGGAATTAGTTAATAACATATTGATACTTCAAAAAGTATCTATATCCTTCTAAGTAAGAAATGACAGAATGTGGATCAATGCTTAAGGAAGGTTTTAGGAAATAAAAGTTATGACACAAACGTAAGGGTGAGCCCAAGAAAAACAATTGTCAATGAAGACAGATTGATAGTGGCCCTCCTCCCTATCTTAGATCTTAAACTCATGAGTTTAAGAATAAACCATAGTTTGATACATTAGAAAAGGTAAGAATATACAAATTTCTAAAACAAAAGCATTCTCAGCATGATCCCATTTCATTCTGAAAATTTATATATGAACATACAGTAAAAACATCAGAAATAAGTTTGGGTGATGAGAATGTGTATATTTTTTCTTTATTCCTATTTATATTTCCTAAATTTGTGTATTACTTTTGTAATAAGAAATGTTTTTTTTTTTGTTTTTTGAGACAGGGTCTCACTGGGTAGTTCAGGCAGCCCGCAAGTTTATAGTGATCCTCTTGCCTTAGCTTCCTGAGTTCTGGGATATAAGAAATATATTTTTAACTAAAAAGAAGTAATAGCGAAATAAAGAAAGAGTAGCTGTCCTGAATGTAGAACTAGTCGTGCCAGTGAAACTGGCGTAATATGAAAATAGCTTAGTAGGGAGAGAGAGCATCACATGATCGGTCACTGCAGCATCACTCCATTTCTAATATTTTACATTTCATTGTTTTCATGTTTGCCTTAAATTTTCTTAGCATGGTTTTATGTACCTTTAAAAGTTTATATCGGCGCCTAAATGAATTTATTATAAGGTTTTAACTAGAAAGACTTTGCTGGGTTTGGAGTAGCAGTTTTACTGCAAAACTGCTTTATGTGAAAGTTGTGTTTTTACAAACATACCTGCAAGTATTAGAGTCCTGCCTGTATTTGGCTTTTCCTCTCAATTGAAGAGAGATGGGCTTTAGGTCTTCTTTTAGTGAGTGAGTTAGTTGGAAAAAATAGTTGAATCCCTAGAATTATTTTTTCTAAAGAAGATAGTGGAAGAAATTGTTTTATTCATCTCTGTGTGAAAACAATTTATTCTTTATTCACAGATTAGAAATGATACTTGCCAAATTTGATGAAGTGCAAAATTCAGGCAGTATGATTTTGAGTGTCTGCAAAGGTAAGAATAATTAAGTTATTCCAGGTCTCAAACTAAAATGTGTTTTCATACTATTATATCACTATATAGGGGGAAAACTTACTTGGGGTAATAACAAAGTTTTTACTGCTAATCATTACCTATTCCTTTATTCTTTTTGGAGTAAGTAAAAATTTAATAGTGGATCTGTTGTGTAAGATGACATCATTCTTTAACCTTGTTTTAGGGGTCTTCTGTACTGAAATATTCCTCTTGATCTGTGTGTTCCATGCATGAAATGGATTTTTCATTCCCAGTGTAATTATTTGTTTTTAGTAGAAGTTGTGTGTTACAAAGGCCCAGTTTCACCTGTGTGTAGACTCTCAGTGATGAAACTGGCGAAGAACCAAATACAAAGAAATGGCACTAGAATAATCGTCTTTAGCTTCTTAGACTGAGACTAAATTGGAATTCAGTGAGGTCTGACGTTAACAGTCTCACCTACAGATAAGTTGGTATTTGATTGATTTTGTAGTACCTCTTATTTTTATAAAGCTGATAAATTATGTTCAATTTTATTGAGCAACAATTACTTAGACTTCAGTCTTTACATATTAATTACCACACAGGTAAAGGATGTATTCTGTTTCCAAAGATAATATAGATATTTTTCATACCTAGGAAAGTAGCTTTATATTAGACTGTGCTAAGCTTGGTAATGTCAATTATGTTGGAGGACAGTATTTGATATATGAACTTATAGTCAGGTAATGAGAAAGCCAGTTAATAATATAAAGGTTTTTTTCTTTAGGTTAAACCAAGACGAAACGTTGTTGCACAGGAAGTAAGATGTAATGAAAATTTAGCATTTTTGTCTCCCCTAATCCAAATCAGCTTTGAAGCATAAATTGAGTTCAGGGCTTCCAGTTCTGACCCTCATTGCCTACTGTTTCTCCCTTTTCTGCTCTGAATAGGAGGTATTTAAGTATCTTGTCCTAATTTTTTTAGGCAGTTGCCTCTGTTCAAGTCTATAGAAACCAAAAATAACAGGAAAGGATAGTTCCTAAAATTTTTTAAATGAGACTTTCATGGTCTTTTAACATTTTCATTTGTGTAAGGAAAAATGTATGCATTATAGAATTAAAAGTCTTTTTTTTGGATATGGTTTGTTTATATTATTATTATTATTATTATTATTATTATTATTATTATTATTTTGAGACAAGGTTTTGCTATACAGTTCAGGCTGGCCTTGAACTCCCAATGATCCTCCGGCCTCAGCCCCCTCAAGTGCTGAAATTACAGGATTGTGTTTATTTTGAAAGCACTGTTAATATATTTAATGAGGTTACTTTTGTTACCTTCAGAATGGCAGTTTGTTTCCTATTCTATTTTTTCTTCTTGTTTATCATTACATAAACAGAGTAGTTTGGGGGTATCTGGTATTCTTTTCAGAAGGAATCCCGGAGATTATATTAGAGCTTATGATTTAAATATTTAAATATTTCAAATACGGTCAAATGTGAAAGTTAAAAGTCCGTAGTGTCCTATACACACTAGGTTGCAGAATGTAGTTAAGATGTTTTGATGACAGCACAGCTGGCCCCCTGTTTCCACCTCTGAGGGTTCCATAGCTGCAAATCCCGCCCACTTCACACTGAGAGTGTATTTAGATCTGCTATGTTTGCCTCTCTCCTAAACATATACTGAGTTCTCTTGTGATTCCCTACACAATACAGTATAAGAAATATTTACATGATGTTTGCATTGTTCAGGTATTACAGTTACAGTATGTGGTAGGATATGTGTAGGTTATATGCAGATACTGCACCAATTTTTTTACTAATATGTGTTTGCAGTACACGAAGTTCACATTCATCTTGAAGAGTAGGTATATTTATACATAACACAACTTGTTTCTTTTTAGTCCTCCCTCCATCTCTAAATCCCCTTTCCTCATTTTCATTCATATCATTATTCTTAGCTCATGTTTGTGACATAAAATGTTTACATTTGTTGTGGGTATTTCATAGCTGTATATGACACATCTTAAATCTTCTTATGCTATACCATGTCATATAAGGGACTTGACATCTTCAGATTTCACTCTCCCTGGAGGGTCCAGAATCAATCCCCTGTAGATACTAAGGGATGACTGTATTACAGTTTCATTGAAAAAATACTTTAATGAATTAGTTAATGAGGGAAGGACCTAGAAGGAGGAAGCCCATTTATCATATTGGCAGACCCTCGGGCCCAGGGCTCCCCCCCCCACTGTCCCTCTCGCCTTCCCTCTTTCCCTCTCCATTAATGTGTTCTCCTAGCTGTCTTTTGTCTGTCCTTTGTGCTCTAGTCTTGGTAGCTTGTAGCCTAAATAACATTTGCATCTGGATGTTTAATAGCCATTTCAAGCTTAACATATCCAGAAGTAAAACCCTGCTTTTATTTTTGCTCCTTAAATCTGTTTCTTCCCCAGTCTTGTCTGTTTCAGTCAATGGCATGACCACTGGCTCAAACTAGAAACGTAACTTGATTTCCTGTTTTAACTAATAAATGATTTCTTTCCCTGATACACTAATGTATCTCAAATTTGCCTGCCTGTTTTTAATATCTTGCTTGCTAACACTATGCTCTTACATGGTTAGGTTGTTTTAATCTGGATATTGCAGGAGATTTCTGTTCTATGTTTGCTTCCTGGAATCCATTTGCTACCCATAAGTTGGAGTGAACATTTTAAAATGTAAATTAAATCATGTCATAACAATAAAGAAGATGATTTAACTTGGCATGGTGGTGTATGCCAGTAATCCCAGCACTCGAGAGGCTGAAACAGGATTGCCATGAGTCTGAGGCCGGCCGTGGCTACTTAGTGAGTTCAAGGCCAGCCTGCACTACATAGACCCTGTCTCAAAAAAAAAAATGAAAGTTTCTGCCTTTACAGACCCTGTATATTAGGTAGGGAGATGGATCATAAACAAGTAAACAAATGGATGTACCATGTGATTACACTAGATAATGGGAGGAAAACAACTATTCCTTGTTCAGTACATTTAAATTATTCCTACAAACCCTGCCATGTTAGAGACCATTAAAGGAGAAAAACTATTTCCAGTAATATTGATGACAGAAATTGTTATGTGGGTCAAGTGTTGTACTGTGTGTCTATAATCCCAGCATGTTAATCAACTTTCCATTTGTGGGACACAGTCACCCACACTAAAATTTAAGGGAGAAGAGGTTTATTTCGCTATAGTTTCCAGTGGGTTCAGTCCAAGGTTGGCTGGTTCCAAGGCAGAAACTTCACAGTGAAAGGGCATGGAAGAGGAAAGCTGCTCAGCCATGGCAGGCAGTAAGCAGAGGTGAGGGAGGAGCCAGGCGCGAGAGTGCGTCCTTCTGGGTCGCGTCTGTAATGATGCCCCCAACCAGGCTCCACCTTCTAGCGGCGCATTCAGTCGTGAACTCATGAATGGGCTAATGCTCAGTCACTTCTCAAAAGCCCCACCTCTGAATGTGCGAGAGTTCTTGTGGGACATTTCAGACCTAAACCGTGACATCCAGTTACTGCAGAGGCTGAGGCAGGAGGATCACAAGTTCAAGGCCAGCTGGATGATTTAGCAAAATTCTGTCTTAAAAGGCAGGGTAGGGGAGCTGGGCTGGGGATATAGCTCAGTGTTCATCTCAGGCAGAGGGGAGAGAGAAAAAGGAAGGAGGAAGGGAAAGAAGGAAAAATTATAGTGTGTTTATTCTAAGCCAGGATACTTGAATAATTTTCACAGATAGGAAAATATATCAATTGCATAGTGAAAATAAGTTTTTAACAAATGAGAATTAGATGGCTGTTTGTGTGTAAATTGTTAATTTAACTCTACTTAACTATTTACTATTAATTAGTTACTATTTTTATTTAACTATATACTATTTTTTAATTTAACTATTTACTTCACTGTTTTTTTCTCATAAAGTTTTCTGCCCTTAGTTGGTTTAGTTTTACCATACATGTGAACTAAAGCTGTAATACAGATTATAGAACAGGAAAACATTTTAGGGTAATATAAAAACTCAGTATGAAGACTTGTGGAAATAATTCATGCATACAACACAATGAAGAGCCACTGTGATACTGCTGCTCGCTCTCTTCAGTGTTGTTATATAAAGCAAATTATTGGGTTCATTCAGACGTGGCACACATTTTATATTTGTTCCACATGATATTCTGTGACCAGAAAGAGTATAAATAAAAGTTTATATCCTTGTCTGAAGCTATAATAATGAAACCTCACACATTTTACAGTATATTGTTCAGTATTTTGTGATGAAAAAGTCATTTTATAAATGTAGACAACAACATTTGTTAAGGTGATAACACCTTTTTGAGCATTATAAAAGTTATCATCTGAATAGTCATTAAAGAAAATAGGGTATTGAAATTGTAAGCAATTCAGTGATACCACTTTAGATAGCATAGCGGGGCCAGACTCTTTTTAAGTGATGGCATATTTGAATTAAGACCAGATAAATGAGAATGAAGCACTCATTGATACATGGTAGAAAAATACTTTAGCCAGGGAAAGTAGTGACCATAAAGGGCCAGATTGTGGAAAAGACCAGGCATATTTGAAGAAGAGGAAGCTAGGGCTGTTTGGAGCCTGTGTGGCCAGGGTGGTTGAGACGGGAGACCATATATCAGAAGTAGTTGGAGAAGGGGGCTAGAACCATGACCTGATGGCTGTGGGCTGTGGAAGGGATTCTGAGGGACTCTAGAAGTAGAAACCCCATAAAGTGTTTTAGGGTAGAGAGGGAAGTGCTATGGGGAACTGACATGGCTGACCACTATTTTATTTACATCTGCTGTGCAGAGAAAGTCTTTATTTACCATTTTTTTTTCCTTATGTGTGGAATGATACATAACTTCTACATCACATACTTTCGTCTGATTTCTTTCATAATTTCCATCACTGTACACTTAATTTCAGTTCTGATTGAATGCTTTGACTTGATTTTCTAAAGTACTAGTTCAGCATATTCTAGAACACTAAGTGAATTGTGTCATCAGAGACGTGAGCCCATCATTTAGTTTAGGAATAGTGACAAACGTAATTTTGTTGTTGTTTTCTGGATGGTTTTTCAATTCTGCCTTTAATTGTCATGTTACAGAAGTAAGTTAGTCAGATTCCCTAAGTACAGTAGAATTAGCTACCCTAAGAAGAAACTGGGATTAAAATTCATTACATTGTGCCTCAAAACAGGCAACTCTATCCTAGTAGGATGGAAAAGGCTGAAAGTTGGAGGCCCTCTGTGATTACAGCAGGGTCTGGTATTGTCATGGAACTTTCTAGAGTCTCTTACACTAATCAAGATGTAAACACCAGCAGTGTTGGTGGCTGTGACTGCAGTTTTTTCTCTTTCACTGTGTAAAAAAATATGCATAATTCTCATTTGTCTAGTGTGTGTGTAGGACATCACAGTTTGGCATGTAATCGTGGTAAAGTATCAGCTTCTCTGTTGGAAAGAGTTGCTAGGAAAAGAATTAATTGCTCTTAGAGGATGGCAATAAAATAAAGCATGAAATTTAGCCTTTGAAATTTACCTTTATAAGGTAACTTCTAGCCTGGTTTTATGATATACCCTGTGGTGGAAAGCAAAGTAGCTCTTCTTGTAGGTTGATTTTAAAACATATCTGTTTATGACCATGGGCCCTAGCTCCTGTGAGCTTGATAATATGCTGATGGTTATGCAGCTTGGATAGAGGGTGCTGTACATCCCTGCAGCTGCGCACTGGCTATGTTCTGCCTCCTCCACCAGAAGCAAGCTTTGTTCCGTGTGGCCCTGCTGTCCGAACACAGAGCAGCCTTTGATGGGCTGCCTTTGACGTGATTTGTTTACAGCAGCCAGAAATGCTTCCTGCATAATGAGAGCAGTTAATCATGGAAACTGGGCTATTCCTGTTTGTGTACTTCTAGCAGTCTTCTGTTGTAAATATTAAAAGGTAATGACAAAGAGATGAAAACCTTTTTTAAAAGGCGCAAATCAGTTAATCCATCAGATCATGTGATTGCTTCTGATTACATGGATATCTTTAGGGAAGCAGAAAATGATTGCTGAACACATGCCTTGTGTTTTGATGATTGCATTAAAAGTCCCCCAGTGGGATGGCAGTTACTGGCTCCCAGAGCTTTTCTTAGATTGAATTTCAGGCAATCTGTACAAGGAGAAACATCACAACCTGTATCTAACAGTATATGTGCAGTTAAAGAATAATCTTGATCAAGTTGTGCGAAGCTCTGCTAAATAAACGAGGGTTTTGAGCAAGACCCCAGACTTTTATTTTGAAGTGGAGTAGCAGCTGTTGGCTATTGCGGTGCAGAGCTGCAGCGCGGCCTGGGTCACACAGTGCTTTGGGTGTCTGCAGGCTGCAGGGCCGAACCCAGTGGCGCAGGCACTGAGCTACACTTATTTGGTGTGCTGTTTGACCTCTTGGTTTGAGAGAGCTCCCTGGAGCATCTGAATGGCTATGGGAGATGGTGAGTAAGATTTATTTTTCTTCTTTTGCTCTGTTACACACTTCCTGTTAAGGTGACGATCATTTGCTATGTAAGAAATGTGTTTCTCCCTAAAGAATGAAGGACACTTAGGTATTTGTGTGCGTATATACTTAAGTGTGCATTTGTGCATATATGTGCTTGTCATTTGGTATCATTTTCCACTTGATGTGTCTCTGTGAGATCTGGCGAACATAAGGTGACAATTTATCTTGCAACCCAAGCAAACCTTCAGTCCTTGGTGTTGGATTTGAAGGGGTATTGGAAGAAACGTGGAATGTATGCAAAAGCTTTGAAAGGAGAACATGGCCTTTGGAGGAATGACAGATTTGACAGTAACATCTGATTAGCTGGCCTGACATCTTTCCTGTTATGTTTTTAATACAAGTAGAATTCTGAGGTAATAAAATATTTAAAGATGCAAAATGGCTTGCCTTGGACACTGTTTTAATTAAAATGTGTGTAATTTATCAGTGTTTCTAGTAAACAGTTCTCCAAAAATAATCTTTTAAGGATACAGGATCAGGATACAGTTTGATTAAAAAGTAGTTTTTATCAGTGTTTTATTTAGGGAAGGATAATTTAAAACATTTCTGTTGTGTTTTATGATTTTCAAAAATACTTTCATATATGTAGTATACATTAACTCCTCAGGTACAAATAACTCTGGGAAGTGTATTTTGGTATTTCTAGTTCACAGATTGGAATTTGAGGCTTGCTGAGATATGTCCCAGATCCAGGCACAAAAACAAATGAAACAAAATTGAGAGTCCCAAGTGTGCATTTAGTATTATCTTTCATAATACTTAATATTTGAACCTTTTTCTGCGTTATTAAACCTTTTGTTAAGATATTTAGATATATGTATTATAATTACATCAATATCACCTAGAGACAGGTGCAAAGGGAATGTGAAGTTTCTCACTATTGTGAATGTTTTTTTTCTAGGTTCTTAAGAGTTGTTTGTGTTTTAGAGGTTTTAACTCAACATTTTCAGCCTTCCTATGACTATATAATAACCCCTCTCTCTAGGTACTTGGTTTCTTTAGAGTTATGAGGAATAGGATATAACTCACCAAAATGGTATTGTTAGAGTCATTCAAATGATTATGTACATTTAAATATAGATATGATAGTAAATTTGGTTTTGTACATTGTTATGACTTATTCCAAGAAATTGTGTAACTTTTATATGACTCTGAGGAAATAAATTAAAATGTACTTTTAACTAGCTGATTTTTAAGGTAAAAAATATCCAGTCAAGTTCTTATATACTTAAAAGCAGTGCCAAGTTTCTTTTCTTCTTGTTTTGTTTTATTTAATTTAAATTAATCCTAATTTGTAGGCAGCTCTAAATTTTGCATTTAGTTTGGACCACATCCAGATTTTCTTTCTTGAACATTTTAGTTCATTGATCAATGTATATTTCCTTAGTTTTTATTTTTTTCACATAATAAATATAGCTAGATGTTTAGGAATGTATTGATTTTCTAAAAATTAAAGTAAAAATCTCTCTATAAAGCTTGGAGGGTAACCTTCCAACTAACTCTCTGAAATACAATGCTTCTTTTGGATTAAAATAATATACCTTATAAAAAATAAGAAATAAACTATCTATGTATCTGTGTATCTATCTATAGCTTAGATTTATAGTTCTTGAAAATTGATGTATATTCCTCTGCATATTAGTTTCTGTCACATACAGTGCAGATACACCACACCAGAATGATGTGAACATACATAACAAATGGATTACACTATGTTTAACCTAGGTTACTTCTATTTGTTAATTTTAATTATGGACTTACTGTGCATATATGATCTTCTTTTCAAAATTCAAATAATGAAGATAAAGCAAAATCTCTTCTGAACTGTGTACAAATCCCAAGCTTAGGTATAAGCACAGGTGAAGATTTTTATTAATACGGAGTATCTTCCTATGTGTTTAACATGCATAGTAAGTATCACAAAGTGATGGATTTGGACTGTGTTTAAAATAATATTCTGAATATATTTTTGTATTTGCTACATGGAGATTTTTAAATGCTGTCATGTGTTATTCTGCCTCATTTGTTTAAACTATTGTACAGTACTATATACAACAATATGAATGTATCATAACTCATCTTTTATGGAAGTTCATATTATTTACCATACATAATTCTTCTAAATGGCTCAGAAGTAAATGTTTTTGTCCAAACAGTATCTGTTTGTATACAAACATGTAACTACTTCCTAAAATAGGACATTTCTGGATCAAAGTTTTTATTGCAGGTTGTGTTTATTGCAAGTAATTTCCTCCAAAAGAGGCTTTACCAGTTACACTCCCACCAGTAGTTTCTACTGTCCTTCCCAGTTCTGGTGATAATTAACCTTTTTTGTTTTGCTTTTTAGTGGTGCTGAGGATTGAGCCCAGGATGCTTTATCACTGAGCTACATCCTGAACCCCCAAGTTTTTTGAGATAGGTCTCTCTAATTTGCGCAGAAGGGACTTTTAAGTTTATGATCCTCTGCCCGGGTATCCCTGATTGCTGGGTGTCTTACTTTTCTCATTGCTGAAACAAAATACCTGACACCAAAAGTTAAAGGAGTAGCTCACAGTTCATAGACGTTTTCATCCCATGGTCAGCTGGCTCCAAGGCCAAACAGCATGGCAAAGGAGAAATTGTCCCTGGCAGGGCAGCCAGAAGTGTCAAGCAACAACAAGCAGTGAACCACAAGCCTGCTTTCTTTTTCTCTTATATTCTATTCAGGCTCTAAGCCGATTGGTGATATCCACACCCAGGTTCGGGCTTCCCATTACCCATACCCAGAGCCATGTTAAACCAATCAGGAACTAACATAATTATCACATACCCTTAATCCCTGTTCACACACTCTTAATCCACATTCACACACTCTAGATCCAGCCACCTCCGAAAAGCCCCACCTATGGGTACACGAGGCTCATCTAGATATGAGCTGTAACACTGGGACTACGGGGATCTGCTGCCACACCCAACTTTGTTATTACTAATCTTTTTAAAGTTTGCATTCACATAGATGAAAAGTATCTCACCCTTTATAGACCATCTCTGCTTTCTGATAACAGTGTTTGGTTATTTTTATTTCCTTTTCTGTGGATTGCCTCAAAAGCCAATTTTTTTACCTTTGTTTTTTATTTATGGTTTTTCATGCATTCCAGTTATTAATATATTATATATAGAATATATGATTTAAGATGAACCTCAAGGTCATATGAAAGACCTCTTTAGTAGTTTTATTTCTAAGTAAACTCAGATTTGTGAAACACTAAAATAACTGTTACTCAAAAAGTTGTTAGGGGTGACTTTGGGTGCTTTTCAGTTTAATTTTTTTCATCTTTCCCCAAGGATGGTTGTTTAGTTGCTCTGGACAGCCAAGACAGAGTTTAAAAAAAAAACCTGTAGGATTATTATGTGATGCTGAGCCCTGCAATATGCCTCAAAAGCATGAGAGAGGAATTTGGCCTTTTGTTGCTGCAGAATGATTGGAAAGAAAAAAGGTTTTGTTGTAAATAGATTGTTTCTAAAGTTTTAACATTTCAAAACAGTCTGTTATTGCAAAGATGAGTCTTTTAAAAATATATGCAAGTGATAGTATAATTGGCTTTCTGAAGGTCAGCCTTTTATGGGCTCCATTGGCTTCTGGGACCCCACTCCAAACTGAAATAAAACTTAGTTTATGGGGTGTGAAACAATAGCAAGAAAGTAATGCTGAGTAGGTCTTTTTTCTTCCATATTCTTAAGTACCCCCTGTGTCACACTGGGATTGGATTATTTATTTACTTTTTGTGGTACTGGGAATTAAACTCCAGGCCTCACACTTGCTAGGCAAGTGCTCTGCTGCTGAGTTGCACACCTAGCCCTGGATTAAGTAGTTTAAATCACAGGAGGAAAAAAAAAATCTAACTTTTGACTTACTGGCATAAAAGACCAAACTTTTAGGACCAGTCATAGAAGGGAGTCTACAAGGAGAAAAAGGAAATTACAAGGTACCCAAGTTTGGGCATTAGCGTTGTAGGCAGTAAATAGCAATTGCTGAGATTGAAAATAGCCAATGACTAAAATAAAGCAGCCTGTAGTAGCCCCTCCTGAAGGCTTTGGGCGCCCTTCCTGGTCCTGCAGTACACAACCGTAAGGGGCATCTATTCTCTATGCTGTACCTTTTTTTGTCTTTTTAACACAAAGTTTCACTATGCAGTACAGGCTGGTCTCGAGCTCACTTTGTAGCCCAGGGTGGCCTTGAACTCACAGCAATCCTCCTGCCTTAGCCTTCTGAGTGCTGGGATTACAGGTGTAAGCCACCAGCCCGGTTTATGCTATACTTTTAAATAAATAGTAGCTTTTTTTGAGGCAGTCCTGTTTACCCACTGGATGTAAAAATGAGACACTGGTAATAGGTACCATCATATTTTCAAACCTGATATTCCTAATGAACTGGAATCTTCAAGGGGAGATTTATACCTTTTCTTTCTACGTGTAAAATGGTAGTTAATGATCTTAACAGCTGTTATACACTTGTAGCTGTCTTAAAATTTTAAGTACAGGTACCTGAAGTGTTTTGATTTTGTAAAAGTTCAAAATAAACCTTATGGGCCTCACTCTTTATTTAGTTTGATATAATGGTCGTCATGACATATATTGTTACTTAATTTTATTGATAGCAGGTAATGATTTAAATTGTGATCTTTTTTACTTCATTGAACTAAGGATCTTGAACTTTTAAGGCTCCTTTTTAAAAAACAAGTGATAAAAGTTTTCAAATGTAAACTAGTCAGTTATATCTACTTAGAAATTCTATGACTCCTTACCAAATTTCTTGGCCTCTGTTAAAAACTTTGTCTGGAATGTACTTTAATTTTTTATAAATTAAATAATTAACTAAAATTGACTTGCTGAGAACATAGCATCTTTGTATGGATATTAAAATTTAGCCACCATCTTATTTTCAGGCTAAAAACTTGAATTTTACTACAGACTTGAATTGTCAGTTTCTAGTAATTTTACTAAGAATTATTATTTTAAATTGGGTACATTTAAATTTTTTGCTACATGATTTTTTTTTCTTCTGAAGGTATATGATTTTCTTTAGCTCTGCAAAGCTTTCTCTCATTTTATTTTTTGATATTTTTCCCTTTACTAGCTTTTGTCTTTTGTAGTCTCCTCTTAGAGCTGATATTAGTCAGATGCTGGACCTCTTAGGTTGATCCACTCACTGTCTTTTATGCTTTCTTTGATCTCTTAAGTTTTTCATCTTTCTCTTTTATTCTGTGTTCTGGCAGATTGCCTTCACTTTGTCATCCAGACCTTTACCTTCAGTGAACAAAACTTTCAAGTATTACCAAGAACTTTTTTCCCCTTCTGTACTGGTTCCATTTTCACAAAATCATGGTGTGGTGTGTGCGTGCACACAAAAGTTCATGGGAGCCTGCATGTGGGTCCTTGTGTGTATTGAGTTCCCTAAATTGGGGATGGGGAAGAGCTTGATGAAATAATTTCATAGATTTCAGTTGATCCTTATATATTTTTGTGTGCTTTCTGGTTTAGAAATGTTTACTTTTCTATAATTCTTCAAGGTAGATCCGTTCTCTGCTGTTTTAATCAGCTTCTTACAACCCTAAATTGCAGCTTTGCTGGGGCATTGTTCCTTGTTAGCATCTCTTAATAATTTGTTGCTCTCTTTTAGGGGCTAATTTTATATACTATCATTTTCTTTACTTTTATGATGTTGCTTGTATTGTTGGGGTTCCATGGCAGGGTTTCAAACGAGGGAGTAAATTGATTTAAATTACTGTACTTTTTTAACTAAACATTTCAGACACATCCAGGAACAGATAATATTGTATTACGAACTGTCATCCAGCTTTGAGAAATATCATTACATAACCAGTTTTTAGGAATTGAAGTGTAGGTCACTATTAAGTGTTTGCCTAGCATGTGTAAGGCCCTGGATTTAACCCCAGAACTGTAAGGGAAAGAAAAAGGAATTTTCATAATGAATTTTTATCCATCTGTATGCCTACTTCATCTTTTCCTAGCCCCACTATCCTGCTTGACTGAGATGAGCACACATACACAATATCTTTAGGGTATCTAAATTGACCCTTGGTATTAAATATTCAGTGTTCATATTTCCTCCATTGTTTCACAAATATCTTTTTACAGTGTTGTGGGTTTTTTTTTTTTTTTTGCATTAGGATTCAAACAAGATTCAGTACTATACTTAGTACGTCTTAAGACTTTGTAGCATTTCTCTTCTTTATCCCTCCTCTAGTCATTTATTTGTTTAAGATAAAAAAGACCACTAGATATCGTTTTTCCATGTACTAGATTTTGTTGGTTGTATCACTATGGTGTTTTGTATTTTTGTTTTTTAGTGGGTTCTTTTTGTTTTGTTTTGTTTTGTTTTTTGTCTTTTTGAGATAGGGTCTCACTATGCAGTTCAGGCTGACCTGAGCTCACTTTGTAGCCCAGGCTGGTCTAGAACTCACTATGATCCTCCTGCCTCAGCCTCCTGAATGCTGGGATTACAGACGTGAACCACCACGCCCAGCTTTTAGTGTTTTTATATCCTCTGTATTTTCTGGAAATGATTATATGTTCAAAATCAGGTATGAGTTTGGTATTTTGTTGATATAGTTTTCATAGGTAGTATTTTATGCGATGTTTTTTATTTCTGTCAGAGGCATAAAATGTCTGATTTTCTTTGTGATATTAATATTGAACAGTGGGGTTAGTTTTGATCAGCCTAATCCATCCCTTATAAAACCCTCCATCAGCCTTTCATTTATGGTTTCAGCAGCCATTGGTCCAAATTACCTTTTTAAGAAAATCACATCCTACTTTTTAGTTTGGAAGGAAGTCAAGAAAATAAACAGACTACTTAAAAAGTTGGAGTAATTCAGTCAGAGATGTTACTAGTCTAGTCTTTGCTTAGGAGTTGCAACAGAGGTAAAGAGAAATAGTTACATTTAATATATTACTTGTAGTTACACACAAGCACTGTGGGTAGATGATCTGTGTTAAGCAGAGATCTCTTATTGTGAGTTTGAGCAACTGAGATAGATGATGTTGTCATTTATTGTATTAGAATGAGGGAAGACTTCGGAGAACAGATTTGCAGATGCTGTGGGTGCTGTTATCTATGTCAAGGTCTCTAGAGCTACCTTTGAGATCCCCATGGGAGAAATGTCATAGGCAATTGGATATATAGATTTGGAATTCAGAGATTGTCTAAGCTAGAAAATGTAGCAAGGAAGATGAGGACATTTAGAGGCTGGGTAAAGGTGTAAGAGCCAGCAGAAGAGACTGAGCTAGTGGAACCTGTGAGGTCAGAAGAAAGCCAAAGGGAGTATCCTGTTGTAAAAGCACAGTGTAGGGAATGTGAATTATTAAATTTGAGTTTTCTGAGATATCAATGGTACAATGTTTAGTTGGTAATTTAGGTGCTAGATATGATTGTGGTTATTGTGCCATATATGTGCTTGTGCATATATGCACACACATACATGCATACATATATCCAATGGTACATATATATGCAATAGTATAAAAGAACTCAGAAATCCAGAGTCCTATTGCTCATTGTTTTAATTAGAATAAGGAAGGATATAGCTTTAAGTGGAAAGAGGAACTTCAATGTAGACAAACTAGTTAATATGAAACTGAGTTTTATGGAGTGCATAAAAATCTACAGTATTGAGGGTTTTTCTAAATGAATTAGTGCTTTCACTGGAGAAAACCCATACAAAATGAATTGGTAGACATAGTATAAAGTTTTGCCCTGCTATTTTGTTTGCCATATAACCTAGAGCAATTTTGAGTCTTAACAGCAGAGGTTTCAGATTTGAAGCACATATACCCGCTGAAAGTGAAATGGAAAGTTTGTTTTAAAAGCCAATTGAATCTGTGGCCTTTCTTGTAGGGGTATAGCAGTTTTTCAGGGGGTGAGTAGGGAAGGAAGATGGGGCTTGATTAATGTAATACAAATTCACAAATCCTTATCTGAAACCTTGGAGACTAGTTAGTTGTGTTTTAGAATGCAGACTATGTCAGATTAGTAGTGCTTTAGTATTTTTGCCGTTAAATATGTGCAGATTCACACTGAATGGAATAAATAAATCTCATGTCAATTCACATTATATTTTGCCATAAACTGAGTTCAGGTCAGTTAAAATTTTGCTATCGCTTGAGTTTAAAAGGTAACAAAAGTTGACTTTCCATAGCCTCGTGACTTCAGGGATGCGGATGTGGGATTCGAGGCCCATAAGAAGGTGGCGCCTGCTGCTTCCTGGGGGCTGCCTGCCCCCTCTCTCTGCGCGCCCTCCCCTCGTCCTCCTGCTCTGCCCTCCTCCAGTCCCCTCCTCTCCCTCCTGCCTCTTCTCTTTTGTACATCTTCCTTCTCTGTAATTCTCCCTTTTTGCTTGCTTTCTCCTTTTCCTTCTTTCTTTCTCTTTTTGATAGTAGGACACTTCAGTTAGTTGTTTTACTAAATTGTGAGCCTGGCATTTAAGGCTCTACAGTTCTTTTTTCAGTCCACCTCTCCAGACTCACCCTTCACTGAACTGAGCTGATCGTTATACTTCAGCTCAATGACATTTTTTTTTCTGAAAAGGAAATATGATTCGTATACTCTTACCATTTGCCTACTTTTTAAAGTGATAGTTCCGAGGAGTATGCTGTGCTTTTTAAAATATTATTTCATTGTATTTTAGACATGCCAAAGAATAACAGACTTCCATATACTGACCACTCACAATTGACTTAAGACATCCTTGAGAACTAGAACCGTGTTGCTGTACTTTGTCTCCCTCCCCATCCTTTATTTCTCTCTTCATCTAAATAGTATGTCTTATCACTAACTGTAGTGAAAGAGCTGAAAGAACTTCTTTTAACTGTGGACTTCATAATTACAAAAAAGAATTCATCCAGTTTGTGGAACCACGCTCTAGAATCCAGAGTAGGCTTCCTCTTCCTGTTCTGCCTGGGACTCCTCTTTCCTTCCACCCCTCCTTCTCTGTCTCTTTGTTCATGTCCTTTCTCTATTTCCATCTCTTTTTTTTTGCCACTTCTTCTATTTCTCTTTCTTTCTACTTGTATCGTCTGCTATTCCATCTCACTGTCCTTTTTTTCTCACTATCTTTTTCTTTTCTGTGTCCATCATATACATAGTCACCGCAGCCTGCCAATTTTAGTGATTTGTATCCTTGAGTTCCTCTAAATTTTTTAGTGCATGTTTGTAGTACATAATTATAGTGGGGAGTTCATACATGTATATAGTAGATCTTAATTTTTTCTATCGCCTACCTTTGTCCTCACTCTCTGCTCCCTCCAAGCTCCGTGCCCCTCCCCCTTCCCGTTTGCAAAAGTTCTGTTTTCATCATTTTCCCTTGAGTTCTTTCTTTTAAGTCCCCTTTCCCTTCCCTCTCTCACTCTCCTGCCATCTCTGGTTCCCCTGTGCATTTGGAGATGACCTCCCTACTTCCTATTTATCTTCTATTTTGCTGCCCCATTTATGTATATGTTATATATATAATAATTATATATCTTTTTATATATTATATATAATTTTAGTTTCTCATATAAAAGAAACCACGTGATACATAAGCTTGTATGTCTAACTTATTTCACTTAATATTGTGGTTGCAATTGCATCCATTTACCTCTGAATGCCTCAAGTTTATCTCTATGTCAGAATAATACTGTTATTATGTATAAATACATTTTCTTTATCCACTCATCTGTTGATAGGCATTTGGCTGTTTCTAAGATTTAGCTATTATGAATTGTGCTGCTATAAACATGGATATGCGTGCATCCTTGTAATATGATATCTTTAATTCTTTTTGGAAGATACCTAGAAAGGGAATAGCTAGGTCAAATGGACTTTCTATTTTTAGTTTTTTGAGTATTCTCCACACTGATTTCCATAGTGATTGTACTAGTTTACATTGCCACCAACCATGTAGAAGTGTTCCCTTTTCCTTACACCCTCATCAGCATTTGTGATTGTTTGATTTCTTGATGATAGCCATTCTTTCTGGATTAAGATGTATCTCAGTATTATTTTAATTTGCAATTCTCTAATGGCCATTTCTCTAATACATTTTTTCGTGTATTTATTGTCTGTTTATATGTGAGAAGTGTCTCTTCATTTTGGTTGCCCATTTTTTGATTAAATTTTTTTATTTTGTGAAGTCTTTTTTTGTTTCTTGTTTTTGAGTTCTTTATGTATTCTAGATGCTAGTTCTTTGTACAAGGGATAGCTGACAAAAAATTTTTCCCATTCTGCAAGTTGTCTCTTCACTCTGTTGGTTGTTTGCCGTGCAGAAGCTTTTTATTTTGATACAGTTCCATTTGTTGATGCTCTAACTCTGTATTATTTCTTGCACCATTAGGCTCTGTACAAAAAATCTTTGCCTTGCCTATGCCTATGCGTTCTAGAGTTTTACCTATTTTATCTAATAGCGGGTTAAATGTTTCTGTTTTAGCATTTAGATATTTAATTCATCTTGATTTTAACTTAGTACATAATTAGATATATGGGGCTTGACTCAATCTTCTGCACGTGGATGCCCAATTTTCCCAGCACCATTTATTAAAGAGGCTGTCTTTCCTCCAGTGTATATTTTTGGCCCCTTTGTCAAAGATCAAATAGCTGAAGGTGCCTGGGATTGTTTCTGCTTCTTCTATGCAGTTTCATTGAGCTACATGCCTGTTTTTGTGCCAGTACTGTGTTGTTTTGATCACACTAGCTTTGTAGTATAACTTCAAATCTGGGATTGAGATGTGATACCTCCTGTCTTCTCTTTTTTTAAAGATTAGCTGTTCATTCCTTTTAATGTGTATCTTGTCCCAAACTCATCCAGAGTTAGGATGAGAAGTATTTCCAGAATCATAATCTACAGTTTATTGTTTTGTGTTTGATACTTCTTTCATTTACTCAGTAAAAAATGAGAATACCTACTGTACATATCCCATGTGATGTTTTCTTTCTTCCCAGTCAGCACTGATACCTTGAGAAATATCTAATCTGATGTTAATACTGCCTGCTGAATTTAAATTTCATTTTTAAAAATTTTATGTTTAATTTAAAAAAAATTTATTAGTATCTGTTTGTAATATGTAATGATTGCATTGATCATGGGAAGTTGGTACATGTACAAAACACATCTTAATTCTTTTTACTTCCTGAATTTAGATTTGTCACTGTATTTTCATTTATAGTTCTTTTATTGTAGTATTTAAAAACTGTCACTTTTTGCAATTTTCTAATCTCCAAAATTATTTTCAAATTATATAGTGTGTAAGTATTGGATAGTCTGTGTCTGCTGTCAGAAATAGGATTTTAAATAGGTCCATTTCTAATATCGATTTCTTTCTATATTTATTCAGGGTGTCTTGTTTCCTGTTGTGTCTGATGGCCTTTATAAAGTTGTTTGTAGTAATAATCTGAGGCCAGAGACTTCCTTCTATGGACATTTTGTATGTGCTTTGGCTGTTGCTTAGTAGTACCTCTGATCTGAGCCTCTACAGAGTTGAATGGGTGAAGTGTTTGAACTTCCCAAGCAGTTGACTTTAAGGAAATATTCCATTTGGTTCACTTCCCTATTCTCTTGAGAAGATTTTGAAAGGAATAAACAATAGGAGAGTAGGTGCTTACTTATATGGTCTACAGTAACCTTTAAGATACAGTGTAGTCATTTGGTATATTAGCTTTTGACTCTGTCTTATTTGGGTTTTGATTTCTGCTCCCTTTGTCCCACAAAACCTTCAGAACAGAAGTTTTACTGTTTGGTTTTATCCTTGAATTTATTACTATCTTGTCAAATATTTATTGCTTTTAAGATTTTCTTCATTGTGTGTTTTTTTCTTCAGTGTATATAGTTTTTGCATATGTTGTATTGCTTCAAATAACTTAGTAATGCTTTTACTAGAGACCAAAAGTTGTCCTTCAGTAAAATGTGCTATTGTAGGCATTGTTCCACATGTAGAAGACACAGCAGCGGGCAAAATAAACATATATCCTTCATAGATCATAGCTTTCAGGGGAAGAGACAGGTAAACAACATTAATGAAATACATAAGTAGTAAACGCTAGAGAAAAAAGATAGGAAGACAGGTAGATCAGAGTGTCAGTGTGTTGGAAAGTTTATAATGTTAGTGTTCAAAGAAAGCTTCATTGAGAAAGGTGACAAATAAAGACATAAAGATGGTGAGTGAACAGTGTGGAAACTTGGGGAGGGCCGTCAGGATGTGGAGATAGCATTCTAGGTAGAAGAAACAAGTACAGAAGTCCTTATGTGACAGGCAGTAAGATTGGATTGGAGGAAAAGAGAGGGAGGAAGTAGGACATGAAGTTCGATCCACCTACACGATATCTAAGGCCTTGGAGTCCTAATATGCCTTGTTATGGAGTCTCAGAAGAATTATGATCAGTGACGTGACTTTATTCGACTGAGGATATTGTGTCAAGAAGAAATACATAGGAGATAAAGAGGTCAAAAACAGGGAGATTTTAGTTGGCTATGAAATTTCCTGATGTTTCTAGGCAGAGGTGTTATGATATGTTCAAGATAAAGTTGCTGCTCTTAAGAAGCTTCCAGAAGAAACTCAGTGTTTTAAAAGTCAGTACTTATTATTTCGTGACATGATAGCTGCTAAAATAATTGGGATTTGTTTTACTGATTTATAGGTGAGAAAAAAGTTTAAGCCTAGAATATTCATAATCTCTACATGTATTGTAAAGTAGATTTTTAACTTTAGGGTTATGATGATGAATTATTTTATGAATTCCTTTAATTTATGATAAAAGAACATATAACTATTTTTTTTTACAATTTTTTTGAGATTTATTTTGTCTTTTAAAAGTTTCTTTTAAGTTTTATATATTTGAAATTTGTTGTTGAGCGCATAAATACTTTTGATATTTCCCCCCACACTGGATTCATCCCTGTGTCATTACTAAATGTCTCTATTTCTAGTAATGCTTCTTTAAGCTGCCTACTTTGAAATTAATATAGTTATGCCAGCTCTCTGTTGATTCATATTTGACATGGTCTGTCTTTATAATTTTGCTTTTTGCCTTTATATAATCTTATATGTAATATATTATCTCATGTAAATAATCTATTTAAAAATATTCAGTCTTTGTCTTTTATTTGGACTGTTTAGCTAATTTACGTTCAAGGTAATAACTGGTACATTTAGTTTCATCATTACCATTTATTTTTATCTTTTGTCTCTTTTTCTATATCTTTTTAATTAATCAAATGTTTTTATTATTTTTACCTTTTGTCTATTAATTTGTTCATGTATATATTTACTTTGCTTTTAGTGGTTGCCCTACAGCAAAAATTGGTAGGCTGCTGCTTGCAGACCAAATCCAGCTGCCTTCTTTGTTTTTGTACATAAGATTTTATTGAAACAAGCCACACCTGTTTGTTTACATATCACAGATGATTGCTTTGGTGATGTAGTGCCAGAAATGAGTAGTTGCACAGAAAGACTTTATATGTAAGAATTCCAAAGCCTAAGATGTTTGCTATGTGACACTTTATGGAAAAGGTTCACAACCTTTGCCATAGAGAAGTGGTCCTTAATTTGATTGTGCATCATGGTCATTAAGAGGGCTTTTTAAATTACTAGGTTGCATCCCCTGAATTTCTGATTCAGTTGGGTTGTGGGTTTGTGTTGGGACCAAAGGATTTACATTTCTAACACATTATTGGTGCTAATTCAGCTGCTAATCTGGAGATCACATTTTAGAGACATTACACATTACAGCATGCATGTTTGATTTACTGTAATCTAAAGTAAATTATATACAGCATTGAATATCCCTTATCTGAAAGATTTGGGGCCAGAAGTGTTTCAGAATTTAAATTTTTTGCACATTTTAGAGTATTTGCATAACTTTTATCTGCTGACCACCCTTAATTCTAAAATCCAAACTCCAAAACTGAGCATCATGTCACCACTCAAAAAGTTTTGAATAGGAATGTTCAACCCGTGCTATATTTACTGTTCCCCAGCAATGCTGAAATCCTTAAGACCTTTTAACTCTGTGTATTTACTCCTAGGAACACTTAAAAAAAAAATCTCAAATTGGAAATAGCTCGAATGTATGTCAGTAGTAGAATAGACATAAGTTGTGGTACATTCATACATTAGAAAACTATAAAAAAATGAAATGAATCTTTCAGGTGTTATCTTCCAGCATTTAATGAAAAGAAACCAGGTATCAGTGTGTGTTTTGTATGATTCCTTCTATATAAGTTCAAAAGTGGGCAAAACCAACTATAGTGTTATAATTCAAAAATAGATTTGTTTGAAATAAAGATTTTTAAGGGTCTTCAGGTGTGTACAGGATGTAGGTAATAATTTATTGATCTGTATACTCATTACACCGGCTTGTTTACTTGTGAAAAGTCATTGTGTTGCATATTTAGGATTTGTGTACTTTGCTGTATTTGGAAAAGAAGTTAAAAATTAGCTTACCAGTAATTTGAGAATCTCAAGAGTTAATTTTTTTTTAATGGTAAGGGACATTTATTCTTTGATTCTTGTGTGTGTATAGGAACAGAACACTGTTTCCATGGGAACTTTTAGCTACTCTGGTGTAGTGCCTTTCTGTAGATTTTCGTGGCTACTCTGTCTCTCTTGGCTGCATATTTTACATAATGGTGGCAAAGTCTATTTGGTATTGTAGTGTTTTTAATAGTGCAGTCTGTGTAAAGCATAGGTTTTAAGACTATTAATTTATTCAGGCTGGTGTTATACTAAGAAATTATTTTTTTAACTAGAAGGTATTTTTTCCTGTAGGTTATTTAAGTAAACATTTGCTCAAATAGAATATGGCTTTATTAAGATATCTTTTAACACCCCACCCCACCCCTGTACCATACATAAAAGTCTTAAAAGTTGTTTGATTTTTTAAAAATATATTTAATAATTGTATATTTAATATTGTAACTTATAGCATCTCTATGGATGATTTTATTCTGGTGGTGACTGGATATTTGTACAGGTGAGGAGAACAGATTGAAAGGAAGACGATTCTGGCAGATTGATTTGAAGCCCGTGGTAAAGCTGCTTCTCTGCCTCGCCCATCTTGTTTGTCCGGGTTGGTCTGTGCAGGGTCCTAGAGCAAACCATTTTTTAGAAGAGTAAACTTCATATATCTTGTGTTTTTTTTTTTTTTTAGAAGAGGCTGGGATATTTCTTTTCCATAATAAGGAGGAGACACTAGTGTAATCATTCACATTGCAAAAAAAGCCTTGTAGAATGTTACAGGATCATTTGTGCGAACATTTTTTCAGTTTTGTTTCTGTGGCCTAAATAAACAGCAAATTCTGAGATTACATAATTAATTATGTGCAGTAAGGAGGACTGTGATCTATACTGGTTAAATAATAAGCATCCTAGTAGAATGAATATTGCATAAAACCTTTATTTTTTATTTATATAAAATATTTATGTCAATTAAGAGAGAACACATCTAGATTTATAAACCTTTGGTATTAAATGCCTTTACAATTTTGATAAAGAATAAAGGTTGTAGATACACAGCAAATTTTTTAGATGCATGGAGAATTTTTACCTTTCATCTGGCAGTAGCTGCCATAAGATGATGTCACCTTGTAGCTGATTGGCTGTTGCAGCACCTAGGGCAGGGAAGAGAAAGAAAAATGCCGGCACAAACCTCAGTGGTGGTTCTGTGGTTGTTTCTATCTATTTTTGATAGAATCTTTGATTAGTATCATATTTACAGTATTTGGCCATGTGAACTATTGGGAGCATCCTAGGGTGAGGGAAATTAAGAGCTTTCAGAGGAATGAGGCGTCTGATTTGCAAACGGATCTGTGATTGTAAGTTGCAGAATCTGGGTATAAGGAATAAGGCAGGGCGTGCTGGAAGATGCACTATGGGAGGAGCTGGCAGAAATGCTTACATGAGTAGCAGAAAACTGAAAAATGCTTTTTACTGCTCTTAGAGTTATTATGTTTGATTTTGTGTTTTGACTTTATACATTTAGGTAGGACATAGGATAATAGATTTATTTCAAATTACACCAAGCTATTTTATATATAGTGTTAAACAACATATATTTATTAAACCATTTATTTATTGAAATGGTTTATTCAAAGGACCTCTATTTTGTGTTATATGTCTTACCAAAGTAATGATTTTATATTTGCCTTTAGTTGGATTTTTAGTCTTATGGAAAATGAAGCAAAGCTTAGCTTCCTTAAATACATTTTTCTGATGCTTTGTGCAGATAAAAGCTTTGATGATGAGGAATCAGTGGATGGAAATAGGCCGTCATCAGCTGCTTCAGCCTTTAAGGTGCCTGCACCTAAGACACCCGGAAATCCCGTGAACAGTGCGAGGAAGCCTGGTTCAGCAGGTGGCCCTAAGGTCGGAGGTAATGTCAATCTGTTTCAATCTGATGTGCATGCTCCATGCCCCTGGTGTGGCCATATGTATTTAGAACTTCAGAGGAATATGTTTATTCATGACTGCAGCATGATTGCAGATCTTGAGAGTCTGTTGCAACACACGATGTGCTACCTTTTTAAAATCTTTAAATATTGTGAATTATTATTTTCAGTAAGAACATGTGGATTAGTGTTTTCTTGAAGATAGTTATTTTTGAAATTTTTTTTTAAAAGGAAGCATTCAAGGAAATTTTTTGGGTTTTTTTGGAAAGAGTATTTCACATTTTGGCTTCTAATTTTCAGGTACTGTAGTTACATCTAGAAAATGCTGAATTATGTAATATATTTATATATACATATAGGTAGGAAGTCTTAAATACCCCAACATTTAAAAAATGGTAAAGGTACTGTTGGCAGAGTCATTTGTCACAATGGGAAATGGGTGGTGGTCAAGTAAAACTGCCTCAAAAATGGTCTCTGGGTGAGGTAATAAATAGGACAAAGCTGGTTTATGCAGTTATACAGCATGTAATATGTGCTTTAAACAGATGAGCACTATTTCTAGCATATTGCTTATCTTCAACATTTTTGTGATTTTTTTATGCTAATTAGAAAGCCATGAGTACATTTCAGCTATTAGTTTTACTAGATTTTTCTGATGAAAAGAATCTGTAAAAATAAATACAAATATTTAATGCTAAAAGGCAGTAATCTTTCTCTTTTAAAAGGGTTTGTTACAGTAGTTTTAGGAAAACATTTCTTGTTTATAATAACTGATGGGAAAATCATGGTCTTGAGGATTTCTGGTTTTTTATTTTTGTCTATAGGACTTTCATTTTTAAAAAAAAAGGAAAGAAAAATAAAAGCTGTATATTTTGACTAGGTTCAGTAAGGACTTTTGTTCCTCTGACCTTTTAATATAACCAAACATTTTTTCCTCAGTCATACGATGCTCTAAGTATAAGGAAACTATCTTAAGCGTTTCATTTTAACTTTTTAAAACTTTTATATATCATGTAACAAGCAAGAAAGATGATAAGGTGTATATCCACAAATGAACAAAGAGTGAAATAAAAATGTTTCTCCTCTGGATATTTTGAGTAATTTACACTTTAATTTTTAAAATTATTTTCTTTTGGTTCTGTAAATTGGGAGGGTTTTTTTTTTTTCTTTTGTACTGGAAATCGAACTTAGGATCTTGCACTTGCCAGGCAGGTGCTGTGCCACTAAGCTATATCCCCAGCCTTGGTTTTATAAATTGGGTTATGTTCTCATCCAAATATTAGTTATGGTTTCCTATTACATGACGTTTTCTATAGCCTTAGTCTGTAGTACATATCGCTGGCAAATGGCTGTCTTCAGTCATTACAAGAGAATTCCCCACACGCACATTTTTTGAGACAAAGTCACGTTACGTAGCACAGGGCTGGCCTTGAACTCGTGGCAGTCCTCCTGCCTCAACCTACTGAGTGCTGAGATTACAGGCATGCACCACACCCGGTCTCCCTGGATTTTGAATTGTAGAATTCTAACCTGTAATTTAATGAAACTACCTTATTTCACTTAAATATTTGATGTACATCATACTATATATTTGACATTTTGTGAATCTGAGCTAGTGGGTGATAGCTAGTTCTGTTTTTTCATAGTTTACTGTCTCAGGGGAAGTTGAGATGGTAGTTTACTTATCACAGGTCATTTAATGGATACTAATCAAATTAATATAATCAGATTTTTTAAAAGGAGAGCCTTAATGCCTCTTACTCCCTGGTTTGAGGTCATACCAAATAATAAAATGTTAGGTGATTTATATGATTGTAGTCATTAATTACTCATACAGATTATTTCATCTGTCTTGGCAGTGGCTCTTTTGATTAAAAATAAGGGAGAAATCTTCTTTGTTTCTTCTTTTCATTCTTTCTCCTCCTCTTCCTCCTCCTCCTCCTCCTCTTTTTTGGCTGTTGCAGGTTCGTTCCTGTCCCTTTCATTTGGTACAGCTCATTTAGGTCCCTGCCTGTTTTTCTAAGAAAAGAGCTACTAGCCAGAAGATATTGATGTTCTTTCTGAAATTAATGCCATTTTTGGCTATCAGTCTTTCTTTGAGAATGTAACTTTAGATTTTCTGGCATTGGCAAAAAACATTGATTTTTATTAGTTGTGGGAAGTTTCTTTTAGAGTTGCAGATTCTTTAAATTAAAAGGGACCTTAGGAATCATATGATTCATAATAATTCTATAGATGATTATTCACCATTTGATTAAAGTCATTTTTGCTCTAAATTATAATTTGGGACAAAAACCACCCGCATTACGACTATATATAGACAAAATCAACTGACAAATTGTGTACTTCCTTTCAAATATTTGGATAATTACTTTTCTAGGTATTTTTATATATACAGGTATTTTCTTAGGAGGACAAAATTGATACTATTCATTGTGGACCTTTTCATTATATCTAATATTTTACCTGAAGCATTTTCTTCTTGCCATAATTAGTTGAAAGTTATTCATGAGTAAATAATACCTAAGTTGCTTTCATTTTTTTTGCTGCTATTATAAACCATGTCATCATTCTTTTTTTCATTTTATTTTTTATTTTATTTTTTTGCTGTACTAGGGATCGAGCTCAGGACCTTGTGTGTGTCAGGCAGGCGCTTATGCCACTGAGCTATATCCCCAGCCCCTTTTTTTCATTTTAAAGAGAAAAAGGCCAATAAAAACGACACACTATTTGAAAACAAGATGATAGGAAATTAACAATGGTTATTACACTCTATCTTGTTATCTTCAAAGTAGTTCCTCAGGTTACCAGAGACAGCCATGCACAATTGATCAAACAATATAGGCATTAACTGTTCTTATCAATGAACCAATAGAAATTAGTGGTACAGTTATTTAGCTATCTTGTGTGTACACCCACACCCACACACACACACACACACACACACACATCTTCCCCTTCTTTCTCGTCTCTTTTCCTCGTCCTAGTTCTCTCCTTCTGAGCAGTTTCTCTCCCTTTCATTATATCTGTTACACCTTTTGGATCTTATTTATTGTTTCTGTTTCTTACACTAGGGAGACAGTATGTTTACACGGGCAGATCTGATTTGTTTCACTTACGAGTATGGTCTCTAGTTGCATCCATTTGCCTATAAAAGCCCTGAATTTATCTTTCTTTATAGCTGAGTAGTACTCCATTGTATAAAAATATCACATCTTTTTTATCCATACCTTGGTTGATGGGCATTTGGGTTGTTTCAAGATTTAGCAATGACGAATTGTGCTGCTATAAACATGAGTGCACATGTATCCATGTGGTAGGATGTTTTCATTTATCATTATTTTGTATACATTTTTTTGAGCACATCTCAAAATCATTTACTTGGAATAAGTTTCTAAAGTTCACTGGATCAGAACATGCAGATATTTTTAGAGTTCTCTCCATTTGTCAGTTTCCTCCAGAAAAATTATGAAACCATTCAATTCTGGATGAATTATGTAATTCTTTTACTGTTATGTTAAAATTTATCTCAGAATGTATGCAGGGAAAATGAATTGTTTGTTAACGTAATACCCGCAATTGCTACAAAAGATTACTGGATCTCTCTTTATGATTGTACTGTTTTCCAGACTATACATTTTTTTTAACATAAATTTATAAGGGGTTACCATAAGTTTATATGGGATGATTCAGTTTTAACATATTATTTGCTATTCCTAGATGTGTGTATTATATTTTTTATAATAGATGTGACTGGTCCCTAATTAAAAAATATGGAAGGTAGATTAGGCAAAATGGTATAAGCCAGTTATAGTCCTAGTGGGTCTGACAAATCTGTTTTCATGTAAGATTACTAAAATAAAGTTTTCCAAAAAAAAGTTTTCTTTAGAATGCTGACTGAGGCTGGGGATATAGCTCAGTGGAATAAGCGCTTGCCTAGCATGCGCAGGGTCCTGAGTTCGATCCCCAGTACCACAAAAAAAAAAAAAAAAAAGAATGCTGACTGAATCTACTTTTGAAGTTTTGGAGTTTAATTTACTTCTGAGAGATATCAAGATTAAAGAGATGTATACTATTTTTAGCACAATATCTTAGCCAATTAATTAAAACTACATAATAAGATCAGTGTTTAATCTTCAGTGTGTGTTAGTTTGCATTTGTATTTTGGCCTTAGTGTGCCAACTTATTCTATTCATATTGTAATTCTGTGGCTTTTAAGTCAAGGAAAATTAAAAAGGCCATGATTAGGTCAATAGCTATATAAAATTGCTGTAAAAACCCTCATCATGTAGGTGTCATGGGTGTTACTATTGTGCTATACTAATTAGAATAGCACACAGTGAATTCTGTTTAGTAGTTAATTTTCTGATAACAGAATAGGAATTTACATATTTTCTTTTGGCTCAGTGATTTGGAATACAGTTAGCTGCTTAAGGTACCAGATTATTTAAAATACTTGTATCTCTTGATTGTTCTTATGTATGTGTTGTCCCATTTAAGGGATTGTTCTTATGTATATGTTATCTCAAGCAAGTGCTCTACAACTGAACTATACCTCTACCACTGATTATACTTTTTGACTGAAATTTATCTTAGAAAATTTTAGAGCCTCACATAGGAATTTTTTCCACATTAAATATGCCAATAATACCTTTAAATACCCTTTTTATCCACAAGATTTTTCTAAAGGTTTTTTTTTGTCTGCTCTGCTTTTGTATTCTCTGGGAAATGTCAGTGAACAAAAACAAGACCCTTCTGGTCATGGTGGTGCACACTTGTAATCCCAGCACTAGGGAGGCTGAGGCAGGAGGGTCACTGTAAGTTTAAAACCACCCTGGGCTACATAGTGAGTTCAAGCCACCCTGGACTATACAGTGAGACCCTGTCTCAAAAAAAACAAAACAATTACCCTGCCCACCTGGAGTTTATTTTCTAGTGAGGTTCAGAATGTTTGAATCCATTAATAGGAATTAGCTTAGCCTCTTCTGTGAATTGTTTTGTCTTCTCACCAGTTTGTTAGAATTTATAAAATATTCGGTCTTTTTTAAAGTTATAAGTATTCCTCAGTTTTTCCTGTTTATAGCATTTTTACAAAAAATTCCTAAATTTTTTTATCATGATACATATAGTCAAAATATCATTTTGACTTCTGATTGCTGCCTTGAATAAGAAGAACTACTGTTCAGTTCTGAGGTTACAAAAATAGTTTCATTTATTCTAAAAGATGAATTATTTTATACTTGTTCGGTACACTGGAATTTGTTTTTGTATAAAGTAATGAAATATTAATTGAAATTTCTTTCTTAATGGATAGTCAGTTCAGTCTGTATATTTAAATAAAATATTCTTTACTCTTGAAATACTGCACTATGTATTTTGGTCTTTTTCTAAAGTTTCTCTTCTTTTTTCCTCGTGTGGTTTTTTTTCTACCCCATTTTCTAGTGATTGGTTTCCCATACTTTTTATTATGAAGAATATAATGAACATTCATCACCTGTATTTATAACTATAGTGTTTGCCATGTTTGTTTGAATTCTCTCTATATAGATACATTGTCACACATATTCTTTAAAAACATCTCAGGGGAGTAAAAAGAATTTAGATGTGTTATGTACATGTACCAACTCCCCATGATGAGTGTGATCATTATGCATTGCATATGTGTACTAATAAATTCTTTTAAATGTATAAATGCTTGTCTGAAAAAAAATTTTTTTTAAATCTCAACTATTGGAAAGTAAATGGCAGACATCATGGTATTTTACCCCTAGATGTTTAAAATGCACCTCCCATGATTTAAAAGGTATGCACTGTTATAACCAGTATGCTGTTACCATGTGCAAGAAAGCTGTAATACTATCTATAAAAGGTCCCTCATCAGTTTTTGTCTCCCTGGTGTTGCTTTGAAGATTGGATTTGTCTGGCTTGTGATGTTACTTAACTTGTTCCTATAGCACCTTTATTTTCTTTAAATTCATCTTACCCTGTATGCTTATCTCCCTTTAAGTATTTCATTTTTGTATTCAAATTTCCTCCGTGTCTTAAGAATTTTTCTAGCTCTTATTCAAAAAAGGGTACGTTTATTCTCTGGATTGAGGGATGATTTAGTAATTGTCAGATAATTCTATTCTTTTAAAATTTCTTTCCCAGCTTTAGCCAGCTGTCTTTATATCTTCTCTATTTGGAATTTTTGACCTTCTAATTCATCCGTTCCTCCATACTTGTAATTGCTGTTTAGTTATGTTCAATTCATGTTGAAGTATTGCGTTAACAGTCTTTTTCTACTTAGTTACTGGGGCTTGAAGCAGTTACTTTTATCAGCAGAAAAGCTTTACATACTTACTTTATTATTTTCTTTTTTTTTTTTTTTTGCGGTACTGGGGATCGAACTCAGGACCCTGCGCTTGCTACGCAAGTGCTTATTCCACTGAGCTATATCTCCAGCCCCACTTTCTTATTTTCTTATTGTAGCCTAATGTATATCTTAGATTATTTACTCTGTTTCTGATGGTGTATTGAATTTTCCTGGTCCGCAAATGACATGTGATTTTATGAGCCCAGGATAGAAAGGTTTTCTTGATTTCTCAGTTTAAGACTGACCTCTTCTGTTGGTGTATAGAAATGCAGCTTATTTACTAAATGTTTGAAGGTGCTTTCTACTTCTAAGTCTGAGATTATTGTCTTATTTCAGTAGAGCCTTTATCTTTTGTGTCTTCTTTTTCTTTATCCACCAAGATTCAAAGGGATACTCTCTCTTCCTTAGTGTGACTTAACTCTGGTCCTGCAGGTACATTTAGTTGAAATCTATCTTAAACTACCAGTATTTTCCTCTTTCATACAAGTAGCTCTGATTTCTTCTTTCCAAAGAGGGCCCTGCAGTGACATTGCTGGTGTTGGATTTATATTGTTCCCATTTATTTGTGAATTGAATTTGTTGTTATTCATCTCTTAGTGGTATGATAATCATAGACTATTTGCTCTTTTTGGTCTGTTTGGGTTTTGGGAATATTTATGTGAACATTTGCTTTGAATCTGGGTGCTTTTGTTTTGAATCAAGTGGATGTGATTCTTGGGAATCAGAATGTCTAGTGTGGCTGGGCATGGTACATCCCTATAATCCCAGCACTCAAGAGGGTGAGGCAGGAGGATCACTGCCAGTACTAAGCCAGGCTGGGCTACACAGTGAGTTCAAGGCTAGCCTGAACTACCTACATAGCAAGACTCTGACCCCCCCCAAAAAAAAAAGAATGTCTACTGTAAGTTTTAATACTTTTGGTTAGTTGGTCTTTCTCTGCATTGAAACCTAGTTATCATATTATGTTAGCTTTCTAACCTTTCTGGTAGAGTAAGTAACCTGTCTCTATTCTTCTGGAGTATCTCAGCAGTGGCTCGCCTATTGCTTTTCCAAATAATTTTAGAATTTTTTTTTAATTTTAAAGAGAGTAGTAAAAAAAAAACAACAGCAACAGACCAACATCACAAACATAAACAAAATAAAGCAAGAATATTAAAAATGATAGAGGGTTTCAAAACAAAATGATAGGAATTAACAGTGGTTGTTATATTACATACTGTTGCCTTTTTAAAAAGCTCTATTGAAAGCCTGGTTATTACTTAGGGAAGACTGAACAGCTCTGTAAGTTCTGTTCTTGAATGTACAATATTTCCCATTTACTTTAGTACTCCTTTGCATTAAAATTTATTATTTTTCCCCAACTTTTTATTTTTCTTTTTGTTTGGTTTATTATTATTTAGATACCTCAAAGTATGAGTTACTTTTGAACTATTTTTCCAATTTAAAATTTTTAATTTTGTTGCCAAAGCTTAGAAATGAAGTTGATTTTTATATATTGATTTTATATGCAGCCACTTTTGTGTTTAATTTTTAATAATTTTATTATATATCATTTTGGGACTTTTTATTGACCTCGTATACATTTATCATGTATATTTGTTTAGAAATACATGTATATGGTGAGATCATTAAATTGAGTTAGTTTTAAATTTTTAGCTAACTAGCTGTTAAGACTGATTTGATAGGGTAGAGTTGATAGTACTTTCGTTTCATGAAATATTTTTTAATATCCAAAAATATCTAATTGAATTATTATTGTATTTGAGTTTTCTATAGCAAATATGCATTATTTATCCTTGTAGTTTATTTTGTTTATTGCCATTACATTTAGTTTGTAGTCTTATTGCTCCATAACTTTGTTATGCTGTTCTGTGGCCCATATATTATTGCTGTTAAACCTCACATACAAAAATGTTCAAAAGTCTTGTGTTTTGTTTTAAGATAAGGAATTCTCACATAGCTTTGGAAGTTCTGAGTACTTTGTGCTTAATAATATAAATTTTTTAGATCTACTTTAGAAGTATTAATATTTATGGGAAGTTCTCAGTTATTTGTATTTGATGATGTAAATTTTTAGGTCTAGTTTATAAGCATTAATACTTCCTTTGGAGATGATAAAACAATTGTGGAAATGTTTTAATTTTTTTAATTTGAGAGGCTTAATTTGAGAGTATTGATGAATTAAGAATGTAAGAATAGAACTTTTAAAATATGGAAGTAGCAATTATATAAAGTAGCAGCTACCGCCTCCATGGTGAAAGGAACAAAATGAGGATATTAGAATTACTGAAATTTAGAGGCTTAAGGCTGGGTGCACCTGCAATTCAGACCTCGGGAGACTTAGACAAGAGAATCACTGGAGACTAGGAGTTCATGACCAGCCTAAGCAATTTGGTGAGACCATCACAAACAAACACATTAGAGGTCTAGAGTTCCTGATGATCTGGGACTCTAAGGAATGAGTAACTAGCTGGCTGGTGCTGATGTCTTTGATATGTACAATGACCTGATTCGGTGAGTTAGAAAACTGCAAAGCAGAATTAGTGCTGCTGTGGAATGAATGGTCTGCCAGAGTTGCTAAAATTTTACTGAGAAGAACAAGAAGCCTTCAAGAAGGATTCATTCTTACTTCAGCTTATACTCTGTCCAAACCCTCTAGTGACAGAGTGAAACAAGAAACCATTAGAACCAACAGTGAAATAAAGATTTCATGAATACTACTAGGCCCAGCATCTCAAAAAAGAGTAAATGTGGAGCTGAAAGATAAGAACTCAATTACTGACTCTTAAATAACTGTTAACTGTTAAATTTGTTTATTTCTTTTGTTTTTTGTATTTTGGTTTTTTGTCCCTCTTTTGCCCAGTACTGGTGATTGAATCCAGAACCCTTCACACTGAGCTCCTAAGGTGTTGGGAACTCAATGTGAAGGCCCAGCTATACTTTTTATTTTTTATGTACATTAAAGGAAGACTGGTGTGTATAATTAAATTTAATCTCAGGACTAACATTTCTTTCTAGTATATTTTTCTAATGTAACACCTGGATCTTTTGCATCATTTATTTGCGATCATTTATTGAAATTCAGGGTCATTTTAAGTTGCTGTTTAGCTTTTTAAAATGTTTATCCTTTCACTTGTATTTGTGTCCTACTAATACATTGAATGTGGGGTTAGTAACCACTGTTCTTGTGGTTTGAATTTTACTACCTTTTAGCCTAGGTGCTTATAGAATAATCAGCTAATGACATGTACCGTGACTTCAGAAAGTTGGACAGTATATTTTTTAATGCTTTCTTATAAATTTAAATATCCCTCAAAATTGTCCCTTTATTCATATCAAAGGGATTAAATTTTTACGTTGTTCTTCAAGCTAAAATACTTAAAAATCAACCTTAGGAAATTAATTTCCTTTTAATTAGCAGGTATTTCTAAAGAAGGAGGTGCTGGAGCAGTTGATGAAGATGATTTTATAAAAGCTTTTACAGATGTCCCTTCTATTCAGGTAAGGTACCTGTAAAATAGTATTTCCATGAATATTGCCAAATGATATATTGCCAAGAGATAGTCATATCATTTATTTTGTCCCTTTAAAAAATTATTTCCATAAAGGACTACATAAATGGTATACTTGACGTATTACCAGGCTATTATTTGTTAGTAATTAGATTTTTAAGTGGTTTTTAAAATCAGGTTAACATAAAATTGATTCTGTGTTACTGAGTCACATTACATTTCAATAAAGACAGTACAAATTCTTGAATTAATGAATTTTGAGGACAGAGAATGAGATTTGAAAATCATTCCTTCAATACAAGTAATGGAAATAGAGTAGAGATATCCATAAAAGTAGTATTTCCAGCTCTTAAAAATACAAATAAAATTATAGCATGTGTACCATTCCCACAATCTGAGTTTTTACTGAAAATTATTTTTTATAATTTCCACAGTGTAAATACTGCAATTCTATTTTATTCATTTGGATTGATAGCTGGCATTGTATGAAGAGGCCAGAGTTCATTTATTCTGTTAATGGATATTTAGTTAGTTTCTAACTCCTTATTATTCCATATCATGCTGCAATGAATGTTTGTATACATATGTTCTGGGTTACGTGTAAAAATTTCCTTAGAGTAGAAGCATGGGAGTGGAACTTGCATGATTATAATCTTTTAGCTTTTAGGTATTACTCTGTAGGGTTATTGTACTAGTTAAAATTCCTGTGAGAAAGGTGTAATAATTTTCATTTCTTCACAAGTGTTTACTAACCCTTGATATCACTTGATATTTTTTCAGTATGATGGATGTGATTGCTGAATGTTCTTTTGAAAATACTTTACACTGTTTTATTTACAAACTACTTTCCACTGTATTACTTATTTACCTCTATGAAAGAGAAAGTTATCTTTAAGTTGCCAGAAATCTTTCAAAATGTTGGTGACTTGAGTGTATTTTATATCTTTCCCAAAATGTTTTAAAATTTTAAGATACTTACATTTTAGATAACAGAGAAAACATAGTCTTCCCTCCTTTTGTATTTTCTAGGTTCTTCATATAAGATCAGTATTGTAGGAACAATTGGTAAAACTTAGTTGGGCTTGGATATTTTTCATTATTTGGTATATGCATATCAGAATGGTACCATCATAGTGTCCCTGAAGCCAACTACTGTTCATTCTTGTGGAGGAGAAAAACCTTTCAGCTGAACCTTCCCCCACCCCACCGTGCCCTACCCACCCCACTCCACTCCCACCCCTGTACTGCCTCACTGCCAAGTGTTTTGTGCTTCACATTTTGTCCTTTGGAACATCTGTTACATCAACATACACTCTCTTAAATCTTTTTTTTTTTTAGTCCTTTCAATGTCTTTGTCTTAATTAAAATTTGATTTTTTAAAAATTCTTTCTTTTTTTAAATTTTATTTTATTTTAAAGAATGGAGACATACAAACCAAGATAATATAAAATCAATATAGGAAATACAAAATTAGAAAGGTAGCAGGGAATTAGCACTCTATGCTGTATTACATAATGTTATCTTCGTGTTAGTTAGCACAAAAACAATTAAGGAAATACCAAATTATAGAGAAGAAAGTAAGAGATTAATATTGGATGCTCTATTATATAATGTTATCTTCAGATTTGTTGCTCAGTTATAAAGATGATGGCTCATTTGATTAATCAGTTTCCTCCACCCTCATCTCCATTGTTCTACCACCCAATTAGTCATCTTAACACTGATAATAACTGTATTTTTGGGTTTATTTACTCCCTTGGGCTCTCACATTGGGAGGAGACATGATTGCTTCAAATTATGCTGTGACAAATATGGGTGTACACAGATTGCTATGGCAGGAGATGGAAAAGCTCCCATGCTCAAAGACAGTAAATAGGCAGGGAACCAGGTTCGCCGTGGTCAAGCCCCCACTGACAAGCCCTCAAGACCAACGGTCCAGTCCAGTTGGTGGGGTTACCCTGCGAACCTCCAGGTTTCGCTTTGGTACAGCTCGTCTGGAGGCCCAGTCGAGTTCTCAGGTTCACCCAAGCAGACCGCAGGGTTCCACTCTGGCAAGGCTCTGCTGAGAGCCCGGTCAAGTCCACAGGGTCGCCCATAGTGGACCGCCTGGCTCCGCCCCATCGCTGTGCTACCAGAGGCCCCGACCATGTCTTTAGGGTTCTCATGTAGCCTGGAGGGAGCCCCCACCCCTCTCAGGCTACTGAGCTCCCTGTCACGGTCCCAGGGTCCCTTTATAGCCCACTAGTGTCTCCCTGTAGGCCGCCCATGACGCCCTGGAGGCCATGTCCACCCAATTAGAGAACCGGGTCTGCTCCCCAGTTCCAGGTCTCGCCTCCTCCCATCTCTCATTCTCCATTGTTGTCATTCCTTGCCCCTTGCAGCTGGGCATTGTGTGCACCTACAATACTGGGCACAAGTGGTGCATGGTCTCCCCCACCCATGTTCACTGCAGTAGACCAGGGTGTGTACTAAGTTTAGTCATTGGTTCTAGAAGAGAATTGGAGGATTTTCTCGGGTCTGCTGTGTAGAGTATGTTGTCTCCTGGTCTCCAGGACTGCCGCTTTTTGTGTAGTTTGTCACTCCTGATTCCCAGTGCTTTCTTTCCCCTCCTCCCACAGGCAGGCATTGGGCATGCCCACGATGCTGGGTATAAGTGGCACAGGATCTCCCCCATCTGTGTTCACTGAGGTAGACCAGGGTGTGCAGCAAGTTTAGCTGTAAGTTCTAGGGGAGAATTGGAGGGTTTTCTATATACAGTACAGTATTGACTCTCGGACTCCAGGGCTGCCACTTTTCGCGTAGTTTGTTGCTATGGGTTCATACAAGGATCACTTATGCAATCAGTGTGAAATCCCTTCTGGTGTTTATATTGTCAGTTTAGGGTGAGATCTGAAGCCCGTGGAGTCATACCATTGCTGACGGTAACAGGTAGTCAGTGTGTGGGTCGAGTAAAATCAAGGTGCTCACAGAGGGATCCCAGGGTGGGAGCCAAAGCCCGGGAGCTCAGCTCATGCCTCCCACTTGGTGCCAAAGTTAGAGGGGCACAGGGCCACGCGATCCATTTCCATGTACAACTCTCTCTTACTGTTATGCATTAGTTCCCATTTGTTCCTTGGTTGGTTCCCTGGGAATTGCTGTGGCTCTGGGGTTGCTGCTGCTGCTTTCTGCTGGTAGTTGTTCACACAGTGGAGAGATACGGGGCTACAACATCGGAGAAGACGTAGAGCTGGGTGTGTTGTGTTGTGTGCTGGTTGCTTTGACTCTGCCTTGCCTTATGTTGCTGCATTCCAGTGTCTGGGTGGTATTCCTCCGGTAGGCTCCCTCCTGCTGTCCCTCTGGTTGCCATCGTCCTGCACTTTTTTTTTGGCAAGGTTTTAAAATGTTCTCTGTGAGGGTTTGAATTCTTATTTCTAATCCTTTGATGCTGGGCATAAGTAGTGTGAAGTCTCCCCCACTTGTGCTCATTGTGGTATCTGAAGGTATGTACTAAGTTTATTTATTAATTTTGGGAAACAACTGGAGAAGTTTCTCAGGTCCTAGAATATGTTGTCATCTCTCGATCTCCAGAACTGCTGTTTTTTTGTGTATCTTGTCTCTGGTTGCTCTTACTGACTCGTGGTTTTTGTTCCTTTTCTAGGTTGTGCATTTAGGCTCTTAGAGGGCTGGCCTCATGGGGGGCACGGCCAAGGGAGATGGATCCCAGGGCTGGGGCGGGGCCTCGGGGCCTGAGGCATCTCTGTGAGCCCACACAACATGACCACATGGTCCCGCAAGGCCTGCCTCTTGGGCAGAGGGACACCAACTTTGTCCTGGAAATTTCTGTTTCACACTTTGGTGACAGCACACCCCCCCCATCTCTGCATCGACTGCACTCACTGCTGCCCATTACCACTGTCTAACCATGGCTCCCCGTGCCACACAACAAAGGGATGGTGGTGGGCACTCCAGAGACCAGTGTTACCCCTGGTCCTGACGCTTGTTATCTGTGGCACGACCCTGGGCAGTTGCTTAACTCCATCTGCTTTACATTTTCATCCACAAAATGAGATGGTCACAAAGCTCTTTAGGGTTTTTTGCTACATTGCTCTTCACTTCCTTCTGAAAAGTTGCCTGTTTGCAGGATCACTTTGTTTATTTGAAGCCCTAAATCCACCGTCCTAGTCCCAATCTCCCTCTGTCATCTCTCCAAATACCATTTTCCTAGAATGTCCTGGTAATAGCATTCAAGGCTTAAAGGCTCCACGCTGCTGGTGGAGGTGAGCCGCTGCCTCTTTTTTAGAAAGCAGTTCCGTTACTCGTTTGATGAGTTGTTTGACACATGGATTCCATTCCAGCAGTGTATTATTAGGATGGTTCAAAATGGTATTTTCGGAAAAGCCATTAGACAGGAAAAGTTCCTGCTTTGCCCACATAGTGTCACTTCTGTGTTCAGGTTCCAGCAGAGTCAGGCATGTGGTGTCAACCCTGATGGCTCTGCTGGTGCTCAGGATGTATCCAGAGGCTCGGACAGTAGTGAGGGCAACAGACAGATGCATTTCCCTGCTCCTTCCCGGTGGAAGCATTTCTGCGGGTGTCTTGACAGGTGTTTTGAAACATTCCTGCTCAGCCAATAATGAAGCTAACCTGGAACATGTGTCTGCAAATTCTGGGCCATATTTGATGGACTCCTTCAGCAGGGCAACAGCCTCTTCCTTTTTCTCCTGGGACTTCAGGAGGTTCCCGAGGTTGAAGAGGGCCCGGCTGTGCTTTGGGTGGATCTGCAGGGCCCTCTGGTAGTAGCACTTCGCCTCTGCAGCATCTCTCGTCAGCGTGCCCAGGTTTTTCAGGGCACTTGTGTGGCGCGGGTACAACTTGAGCACAGTCCTGTAGTGGTAGATGGCCTCCCTATTCCCGTCTTGGTCCTTCAGGAAGTTGACGTAGTTGTAGTGAACCTTGGCATTGTGGGGCAGAGTCTCGACCCCAGACCTAAACAGGGCCTCCCTTGACAGCCAGATTTTGTTCTGCTTCACAGTTTTCCAAGAGAAGAGCAACAGCAGCAGCACCACGCACACAGTCAGGGTGGTGGCTCCGCAGCAGTTCAGCCATGCACAGAGCTTGCTCAGTCCGTGCACAGAGAAGATGTAGTACCCCATGCTGGGCACGTAAAGGACTCTCTTGGCCACCACAAAGCCCACCCTGAAGAAGAGGTTGCTGGCGGGAATGAATGGGAACACCAGGAACAACAAGCCCACGAGGACTTCCTTGTGCTCCAGCCTCTTGAAGGCTACTAGGCAGTGCAGGCTCGGTAAGGCCATCACAACTGCCAGAAAGATGGTGGTCAAGTTCCTCGTGTCCCATATAGTCTCCACCAGAGGAATACTCCCAACCTGCCAGTCATAGCACAGGGTAACAGGTGCAAGTAGAAGCCACATGTTGAAGGCCAAGAGGTAGGAATAGGTATGGAATCTTGTAAGAATTTAAGGTGAAAATGAAGCTGGATTATCCTGCTCTGAAAAGAGGGGCATAGATCCTCCTATTATCCGGAGACAGAAATACAAAATGACAATGACATAATTTACAAACAAAATGGCCCTTTTAAAAACCTGCTCATGGTAAGCAGGCAATTCCTATTGCTGCTTGCTGTCAGAGATGAATTATCCAGATTGTGGGAGATGGAAAAGAAGTCGTAAATCAAGCACATTCAGAATACTGTGACGCTGGTCTCCTTTACCAGCATCGAGCAGGTCCCCAGAAGCAAACTGAACAGCAAGAAAACGGGCGAAGCCGTAGGAGGGAGATGGCCTCCAGGGCCACGCTGGTCCAGACTCCTAGTGTAGGAGAGGAAGGCCAGCAAGAACAGGAGGCACGCCAATGCGTCAGCTCTGCCCACAATCCCAGCCAGCGCCTCGGCGAGGACGGGGTGCACAGCAAACAGCAAGGTCGTCACAAAGGCAAGCCCGGGCTCCTGAAGACGGCTCGGTCACAGGTGTACATCAGCATGAGCGTCACCAGGCAGTGCAGGATCATGTTCACTACATGAAAGTAGAACAGGTCCATGCCCCTCAACAGTATGTTGAACCTGAAGGTGAGGACGCACAGCGGCCAGTAGGACTTGTGGCTGGTGTTCCCGGCCATACCCTTGCCCCAGAAGTCGTTGGCGAAGACGCCCCAGCGCAGGGGGGGCACCGGGGGGCACCGGGCCGCACGTTGGGGTTGTGCACGATCACCCACACATCATTGTGCACGACCTCGCCGCGCAGCGAGCGGCCAAAGCACAGGCAGCTCGCCCCAGCCAGCAGCGCTGCGACCCCGCCCCGCGCCAGCCCGAAGCCTGACCGCCTGCAGCGCGTGGCACCCGCCGGCCACCATCGTGAGTCCGCTGCCGCCGCCCCAGCCACGCTGCGCGTCTGTCATCTCCCCTGCCGGGCTGGGCATGGGGCAGCGGGAGGCGGGTCGGGCTCAGAGCGGTGACTGCTGCCCGCGTGCTCGCTGCTTGCCGCGGACTTGGCCCGCTGCGGGGAAACAGCCTAAAGTTCTTTAAAGGGAAGCAGTTCATTACTCTTGGCTCACCTGCCCTGAGGAATTGATAGTAGATTAACTGTGCTTGCTTTCCGTTATCACTTGTGACCATTATTCTTACACTCGCTTTTGTGGGGTTTGTGCTCTCTGATTAGCCTCCTTATGTTTCCATATACCGATCTGGGCAGTATTCCAGTTGCCTGGGTTTGCTTCCCAATTCTGCCATACTAGCTGTATAACTTTAGACGAATTATCTTCTGTACTTCAAAATCTTCACCTTAAATTAGGAATTATTAGTACATACTCTGGGGATTATCATGAGGGTTAAACAGGACAGTACAGAAGTGCATCGTAGGCACATGTTAGCTATTATTGTTGACATGTTCTTGATGCCTTTCTTTCCATTCGGATGACACATCAATTTCTTGACCTCTTTTCCACCTTTACCTCATTCACTTAATAGTCAAACATTGGATTTTGATGTCATCTGTATGTAATTGCTGTTTCCAGTGGTGTGAATCTTCCTACTGATGAGGATCTTCATGCACTTCCCACACAGTTCCTCTGACCACCTTCTCCATGACACTGCGATCTTCACTCTCACTTTCTCACTCTCTGTTCTTCCCTTCTCATCTGAGCTTTGATACTAGGGTTTCCTGTGGTAAAGTTGCATTAATACATTAAAATTCCATGATTGTTTTGATTTTCCAAGTACACGTTTTGCAAAACTACAACTCTGGATGATTCTCAACTTTTTTGCCCCTCTGATTATAGCTCAGAAATGCAAGCTTTTAGAGAAAGTCACATGTTAGAGCACATGATTTTTAGTGAAATTCACATAAAATGTGCCCTCTTCAGTGTGACATCCTTGTTATGTTAAGTTACCTGTGTGTTTTCCTCTGGTATCCAATGTGTTTCTTTCCTCTGCACGCATTAAGGTGGCTGTCTCTCTCCTTTAAGTACTTGACTTTGTCTTTAACTTGACTGCATAAATTGTCGCTGTCAATGGCCATATGTCTTTGCCTACATTCTTTCCCACTGTATACGCCTGTTCTGTTGCTCTAAGAACGTGGTCCTTCTCCAAGACCTGTTTTTTTCCCTTTCTTAATAGATTTGTACAACTGGTAATTTTGTGGGCTCAAGTTCTCTTTTCTAGAACCTTCTCACTGTTTAATATGGCTGAGTTTCTTGATTAAAAGATAAATCTTAGCTGAGGGACCCTTGGTTCAATACCCAGCATCTCACACACACACACACACACACACACACACACACACACACACACACAAAATAATAAAATACCAAAGTGCGGTGGTGCATGCACTTACAAAGCCTGAGGCAGGAGGATCACAATTTTGAGTCCCACCTGAGCAACCTATTGAGACCCTGTTTCAAAAATAAAATAACCTTTTAAGTTGCTGGGTATGTATCTCAGGAGGGGCATTTCTGGGTTCAGTCCCCAAGTCTGCCCCCCGTTATACTGAACTCCATATTTTCCAGATATTGCCCTGTATTCTGATCTGCAGTCAGCCTTTCTCGGAGTTGTCTGTGCTTGCTGCCTCCTTAACGACGTCGCATCTCCTTCATCCCACTCTTCCAGCCTCTTCCTCCATCGAAGCAGGTCTTGCAGAGACCACTTACCATCCTCACAGTTCCTAAATCAACTGACTTTAGTGTGTTTTCTTGGTCTTTTAATAATACCTAACACTGGTAACTATGTCCACTGTATTGTAGTGACTATGCTACAGTGTTCTTCCATTTTTTTCTCCTTCATCTGTTGCCCACTTTATGTGGTTCTTTTATTAAATACATCTCTCTCTACTTGGCCAATGAGTATTAGAATTTCTTGTGGATTACCATCTGGGCTGTGTCTTCTTTCCATTTTCTTGCTGAGTCACCATCTTTAAATCCATGGCTTCACTTACCACCTTTATACAGATAACGTATCCCCAGTCAGACTTCTCTTAGACACCAAGAAATTTATCCACTATGATTATTTGTTTGATTTCTCCTTTTCAGTGTTTTATATGTGTCTCAAACTCAACCTGTCTGAAATTGGAATCATAATCCCCCCTCAAAAACTTACTCTAGTATTGCTTTGTGGGGCTACTGGGGCTTAAACCCAGGGGCTGTCTATCACTGAGCTACATCTGCAGTCCACCCATCCCCTTATTTTTCTGTTTGTAAAATTTTATGGTAGTGTCTAAGTTACTAAATTGCCCAGACTGGGCTTCAGTTTGCAATCCCTCCTGACTCAGTCTCCATAAGTGCTAGGGTTACAGGCATATACCACTGTGCTCTGCAGTACAAGTATTCTTTATGTGAAAAATCATTACTTAATCCATTAGAAAAATTAGGAACCTAGATTCATTAGACTACAACTACTTCCTTAGTGATCTTTAAACTTCTTTTGCTTTGTATGCCCCCTAAAAACATTTAAAAAGTTACGTATCCCTTACTAAGATACATTTTTTTTTTAAGTTGACCCCTTTTCTCCTTATTGGTAGACAAGGAGCCCTGCCTTATATTCCAGTGCAGCACATGACAATAAGATCAGAAAGGAGGGGTGTCTCTTTTTCTAGAAAATGGAAGGAGGTATATTTTGAAGGACAGGTTAGAGGCAGGAAAGAGCTAACTCAGAAGCCTTCAAGAACCCTTACTCTTCAGCCTTATCTCATGCTTTACCCTTTGTCTTTCTCTTCCCACTCCCCCTCTCACTTGAGCTATTGAGAGATGTGAATAAGAGTGTTTGATGAAAGAACTCACATGCTATCACTGGGTCTTCGCTTCTTTCCACCTTTCATTTCTAAGTCCTCTACGATGTCTTCTCATGGTCCGCAGCAGGGTTGTAGCTGTTTTCAGCCTGAACACCTTCACTATCCTCTGTCTCTTTTCCAATAGATTCTGTGGACTACTGGGGTTCATTTTAGTGAAGCAGATTCAAGCCACATGCCCACCTGAACTTCACTTGTGGTGTAGTGTTCCTGTGCACTAATTGTCTTGGGCCTGGGACCTTGGCTTTTTTTCTTTTCTCTTTTGCACTCTTTATTCCTGTACTGCTGACTTTTAGTTTCTGCTTATCAAAGAGCCTTTGCACATGCTGTTTACTTATTCAGTGAAAGCAAATGTCTTTTCACTTTGTATAATAATGTCCTACTCACCCTTTAGTGCTCAGCTCTAGCTTGACTTTACTAACTAGATCAACCCTCCTACCCCCAATAAATGTATTCATTTTTCCTTGTAGTACTTACTGTTTGTAATTTTATATTCTATATTGTTGATTTTTTAAAATCTCTAATTATACTGTAAGGTTCATAAAGCAGTAACAAATTTTTTATGTCTATTTTTGCTCACCATAGTCTCCCTAATACCTAGCGTAGTATATCCCTGTCACGTGAATAGTTCTTAAATGAATGAATGAATGATTTGTGGTACATATCTAGCTATTTAACAGATAGTTGACTCCAGAGGAACCAAAGCCTGTAGCTGCTCTGACTATAGTCTATCATGACAGAGGAGAGAAGAGGAAAACTGGCTTACATTTGCCTTTGACAATATTGTACAATAAATATGTGAATGCAGTTTTTAAGAAGTTAGACCTATTTTTATTCTTGCACATTTGCATCTTGGTTTTAAATTTCAAAGCCTTATAAGAATGTATTTGAGGATATTCATGAAGGAGAAATAGCAAGAAGGATAACTCAAAGGAGAAAAAAGCATTTTATTTTATTATCCATTGTGTATCCTTCATTAAAAAGTGGTGCTAGAATGAGAAATAGCCTTACTACATGAAAGGTTATTTTAAACATAAGGGCATAATTTCGACATTGTTCATGGCAAGAAATATTGTTGTAATTATGAATCTTTTCTTTAAGATCTATTCTAGTCGAGAACTTGAAGAAACCTTAAATAAAATCAGGGAAATTTTGTCAGATGACAAACATGACTGGGACCAGCGTGCCAATGCAGTAAGTTTTTCATTTTTCTGCTTTCTAATGTTTTTCTTAAAAAATGTGGAAATTCAGTAGCAATACTTATCTGGTATTCATTTACTAATCAGATAGTATGATAGCAGTATTTCTTTCTGGAAAACACATTGAGATAATGGGCATTTTCTGATTTAGAGTCAAGTTGGTTGGTTTGTTTGTTTCTTATTTTGCCATGCAGGTGGTGCCTGTTCAACCCATTTGGGAAATAATGTGTGTCTCTTATGATTTGCAATGTGCCTGTCACTAACACTGTCTTCATATTTACATTGGTAATCCATCTGATTTAACTTCAAAGATAGGTCTATTTTAAAACTTAGAAAAGCTGAGTTAAATGTAATATTATTTATAATGAACATGTTAAATAAACTTAGTTGCTGAATATGTTTGAGCACAGATGTATACCTGTATTGCTTTTGAAAATTTATTGTTTGTGCCTTTGTTTTTATTTGAAAACCTTTAGCACTTATATACAAAGATGTTTTATTTGGAAACATTTAAAAGTTCTATTTGTTTAAAGTATACCTTTAGCATTACGTTTTGGTAAGTAATGTAGATATGTATGTGTGTATTGGGGACAGAGAGAGAGAGCAAACTGTTTGCTTCACAAAGTGTGATAACCTTAACATATAAATGATGCAATATCATTTTGATGTCATACTTTGTTGTACAACAAAATTAAAAGTACAAAACTTATTTTGGGATAGAGTTTCTAAAAGTGGCCCTCTTAAAATTAGATTCTCCTAGTAGATAACAGTGATGGTTGTACAACATTGTGAATATACTTAATGCCACTAGAGTATATACCTTAACCTAATTAAATGGTAAATTCTATATTATGTTTATCACAATTTTAAAGACTGTCTCAAAACTTTAACTCATGTATATTATATCTATTATATACACCTACATCTATTACATGTACCTATATATCTACTTACACCTATACATACCCATTTTGTATATATATATATATACATGTATATATTGTACCTATAAGTCTATACTCTTCTTAGAAAGCTTTTTGTTTAGTTACAAAATGCATTTAATGCTACTAAAGTATCTTAATATAATCATGTAATCATAATGACATGGATATTTCAGTTTTTAAATGAGTATGAATTTTAGGTTGCATTCTTTTTCACTGCACCTTGTATGTCAATAATGAAAATCCTCTTTATGTTAGCTTAAGAAAATTCGATCACTGCTCGTTGCTGGAGCTGCACAGTATGATTGTTTTTTCCAACATTTGCGCTTGTTGGACGGAGCACTTAAACTATCAGCTAAGGATCTTAGATCCCAAGTGGTTCGAGAAGCTTGCATTACTGTAGCGTAAGTATATTTCTTTTGTGATAATTATTTTTTATGAATGAATATTGTATTCTTCGATTTAGAAGTACTAAGTAAAATGTTGGTAGGATAACCCTAAAAAGCACATATATGTTTCAAAAATAAATCTTTACATATAATAAAGATTTGTATGATTACAAAAAACATCTTTCATAACTGTATACCATAAGCTAGTGATGGCAAACCCTTTACACTTTCAGTGATACAAACAGTCCGCTGTAGCACACATGTCATAGATTTACCACCATTGATCAAAGCCTTTTGGTAGGTTTTTTAATCAACTTTGTTAGTTTAAGAAAATGAATGGATTTAGAAACTATGTTCACATTTCTCTTTACTAATTTAGTCGTTTCTGATATTTTAGCAAATTATTTGGTAATGATAACATGTACCATTAACTTATGAAAATCTAGGTGTTTATAGTCTTCTACGATATAAGTATGGTGAAATACTTAAATTCCGTTTACCAATAGCCCCACCCTAAATACTACTGTTGTATATGTTCTTATGTAAGCATTCCTTTGAAGATAGAGAACAGCTGTCTTCAAGGAAAAATGAAGGGTACCTATTACCAATATTGTATTGTATTGAATGTAGTATTATAGTGTTGTATTGAATGTTCTGAGTCAGAACAGAAAAGGGTGAGCACAATAAAACCTATGAGGACTGCAGGTACAGAACCCCCATTATTAACAGATAATGTAATTATGCATACAAAAAATCACAAGGAAATCTATAGATGATTTATTATAATTGAGGCACTTTAGCAAACTCGCTAGGTATAAGTCATATGCCAGAATGATCTAGTAACTCTAGATATACAAATCCATGAAATGTAATCTTGCAAAATAAAACAGGACTAGAAAACTAGACAATACATAATATAACTGTTTCCAGATAATACACAGTGGATTGAGCACTGTGGTCGTCAGCAAGCTTTGACCTGTGGTAGCTCTTTAGACCACAGGGAAACACAGGAAGCCTAAGCAGAGCAAGGCAGGCTTACTGAGTTAAGGACACAGAGATTGGAACTTTAGAAGGCTGAGGTGACCAAAATCTCCACTGCAGAATACTGGAGAAAAGAGAAATACATAGAAAAAGAGCTACAGATACCTGTATGGTCTCATGAGTCTTGCTCTCTGGTGTATGAAAGGTGTAACCCCCTGAGGAGGAGAAAGAACCACTGCATGGGAGCTATAAGGTAAACAATCCCCAGAGCTCATTTAGGGCTGAGAGAGGTTCCAGATCTGACTACCCAGAATGGATAAACCTTGGCCACGGTATACAGTAGAGACCGCAGAAGGACATCACGTGGGAATAATGTTAATCCAGTGTTAAAGTATAAGACTACTCTAGACCCCATCGTCCCCAACAAACATAAACATCAGGCTGATTCCCAGGTATATTTACTCCTTGCCAGAGCAGAATTCACACTCTAAAGAACACTACAGTTTTCAGGCACAGGACTTCCTTGCTGTTTTTGAGATTATTTTTTGCCTGTGAATTGGGACGTGGGAAAATCAACTTTATGACTGAACACTGGAAAATAGGTCTGAGTCTGAGAACCTCCCTGAGTCAAAACCCTGGATTTTAGGAGCTAACTCTATCTCAACCATATATTTTAAATAAGATACTCTGTAAATATATTGAAATTGACTAATACTGCAAGCATTGTCAGAACTGTGATGGCAGCATCCTTCCTCTGTGTGTGTGTTTTTATGCACATGTGTGTGTGCATGTGTGTGTGTGTGTGTTTAAAGCAGGGTCTTGCTATGTATTAGGTCAGGCTGGCCTTGAACTCACTGTATTGTGCTTGTTGGCCTCAAACTCAAAGCAATCCTCCAGCCTCAGCCTCCTGAGTGCTAGTATTACAGACATGCTCCACCATACCCAGCCCTTCCTAAATGTTTTAACTAAAATCATACAAATAATCGTATATATTAATCATATTGTTTAAGTACAATTTTAGAAAGAGAAAACAGTTGTCCTTAAGATCACCCCACTAACTTTCATATGATAGAATTATGTTTTCGTATGATACAATTATATTCTTAATCATGAATTGTGAAATCCTACCCCAGAGATATCAGGGAGTACTTGTGATAAGAAAAATACCAAGTTTCTTCATTGGGCTAGCCAGTAAAAGGATGGGACAAAGAAGGATATATATAGTATTTCATTATTTTCCTACCATTAGAACTAATTAAAGTAAATTTCTCAAGTAAATTCAGTAAGAGTATTCCAAAAATATATAGTTCTATCTATATTTAATACTAAACTATTAAAAGTACATTTTGTCTTCCTTTGTAGTCATCTTTCAACAGTTTTGGGAAACAAGTTTGACCATGGCGCTGAAGCTATTGTACCTACGCTTTTTAATCTTGTCCCCAATAGTGCAAAAGTCATGGCAACTTCTGGATGCGCAGCAATCAGATTCATCATTCGGGTAGGTTTGTCTCACTTTCCCACCCTTAGCATACTTGAGTAAGTCATTTGTATTTTTTTTAACCCCAAAGGAAGAAATGCTTTTAAATTACTTTTCTGATAATAAAGGCAACACATGGTCATTGTAAATGTAAAAAATACAAAAGATTACAAAATAAAAATGCTTAAATATGGAATATAATACATGTCTGCATGTACATATATATGTACATGTACATGTATGTAATCACAGATGTCACACACAGCATAAATGCACAGGCAAAGTCATAATATTTCTCATCATATTTTGAGGATGCTCAGAATAGTGTTCAAAACAACCATCTGCTCCCTTGAATTTTGCTGTTCTATAACTAATCACTCTATCCACTTAGGTTATTCTTTTCCAAATTTCTAATTACCTTTATGAATGTTCATTACCTTTATAAGTGTTTTAGTATCTATTCATACCTACACAAGTACTTTTTAGTCAAGAGTTTTTAACTGTTGTCACCTTAAAATATTTTTCGCATTTTCTACTTGCTGTTCATTGTGCTTCTTACCCATTTCTTCTTTTAACTTTGTCAGTGTCAAGAATAAAACCTTTGTCGTTTACTCCTCTGTGCCTTTTAAGAAGTATGCATTTTACCTTATTTAGGTCATTTTCCCCCTTAACCAGTGAGTCACATTTTAACAAACTGTATTTTCATTTTCATTGATTGCAATTGTGGTTACCCTCTCACCATGTTTTAATTGCTCTAGGTCATTATTTTTAGTGTTTTTCAATTTTCATCTGCATATTTTGAAACAGATTTTTTTTTTCTTTTTGCTTTACAGAAGAACTAAAAAATTTGACTCCAAGCAGGGTGTGGTGGCACACTTCTGTAATTCTTGCACTTGGGAGGCTCAGGCAGAAGGATTGCTGCAAGTTTGAAGTCAGTCTGGGCTACATAGCGAGACTTTGTCCCAAAAAACAAAAATTGATTTTTGAACTTTAGAACTTTGAATTTTTGAACTCTTGTTCTGCAGAATTTTCTTAATTCTTTCTGTTGTTTTTAGAAAATGAGATATTATTTGATTCTTTTGTAGCAAAACAACAACAAAACAGCCCTTTGAATGTTTGTTCCATAGTTCCTCAGTGTGAGGAGTTTCCCACAGAGGTTCTGATTTGTCTTCCATTAGTATTACTCCTATACAGGAGATAAGGGTTTCTGATTAGAATGAATCATCCTTAAACATTTTATTTCTTTAAATATTTTATTGTTCACGAGTCATTTTTTACTTGGACTCCTGTCCTATTTGCTCAGGTTTTCCCTCTTTTACTCCTGTATAATTTCTAGCATCCTCAATATCAGCTATCATTTCTTTGATAATTTCCTGTTCCTTTGTTAAGTGTCTTAGGAAAATTTAAATTTTGTGTGACAGTATTCATTTTGCCATTCTCGGGCTTTGTACTTCGTTTTAAAATTGTTCATTTTATATTAAATGTTCTCACGTTACTTACTTTTTGTTATTTATATGTTATCATCTTTATAAAAATATAAATCAAATAGGTTTTTAAAAAATTATCTCCTGTTTTCTGTTTGATTTGTTTCTCAGAGGACTACTTTAGATTGCTCTCCTTGTAACTTTAGAGAACTTTTTTTAGTTATCAGCTTAAATTAATAAAGTCTACATTATTCTGACTTGGTATGTGGCTGGATGTTTTCATCTGTAGTTGTGAGGGTAACTTTTTCCCAAATGTAGTATAGTAGTACTTAGGTTAGTACTCTCTCTACATCCTTGCTACTGTCGTGAATGTGATTAGTCTTGCAGTAGGATTTTGGGAATTTGTGGGAAGGGGATTTATGAGAAAGAAAGTAGGGTAGTGGTAATGGTAGGTGAGATCTGCTATATAGTATAGTGTGGTCCTCATGGCCCTTCCATACTGAATGTAACAGTTGGATAATTAATTCATCTGCACATACTCTTGCATCTTGAACAACTTCAAGTCTATTGGGAATTAACTTCTCTTATTGCTGAAAACGAGTTTTTCCTTTGATTTTGTTTTAGCTGTGTGAGACACTGATGTCTCACACATATTTTCCTTTAGTGAAAGACTTGTCTCCTTACAGCTGGAAACATTGCTGGTAGATAGTTTTCAGTTCCAGTCTCTTTAAGGATTGCTTCAGCTTCATAGAGCTGCCTTTTCCATGGTGTTGGCCCCTCCTAATATGATCATAAGCCAATAACTGATGTGGAAATATAAAGGTTTGACCATCTTGGACCAATTTAAGACTGCTCTAAAGGATTCTTTTAGCTCCACAGCTCCCTAGTGGCTTTGGACAAAGCTATTCTGGTTCTTGTCACAGGTCATTGTCTTCCTTCATTCACTTATTTTCTTCTCTTCCTTTCAGTAGGTAGTGATCCCAAGGGTACTTGCTAATAAATATTTGTGTACTAAACTTTAACTCAGAGCTTGCTTCTTCTGTGACCCACCTATACCATTAGCATAGAAGAAAAATTTTACGGGATTATATATGTTTAGGTTGCTATTTTATTCTGTATGGATTATGAACTTCTTAGTATGTGAGCAAAAGAATCATTAATTAAAGTTGGAAGGTTGTGTCTGTTGAACTTCTGCTTGAATTCTAGGGAGGCATGGCTTAGCTAGAATGAAGTTTTGTTAAAACTCACCATTTCAGAATGTGTTTCTAATGGTAAGGGATATAGATTCTGATTATGTGCTTGATGACATAAACCTGTATTTCCTACCAGCAGTAGCCATGGCACTTCAGAAAATATGACTGATTCATGGCCAGTCCCTCTTAGTGTACCCTGCCACCTAAACTATACTGGCCTAACAGTTCTTTGCAGACCTACAGTTAATTTGTCATTGCTATATATATTACTACATCCACAAATGTTCTTTAGAAATTACCTGATCACTACTATTTTCTTAATTTCTCTCAAAATCTGATTTATGGTTTTTGTCCTATTGGAACATAACTATTTGAATAGAAAGCAAACAGAAGAAAGGAATACATGAAGTTCACAGTATTTTTCATCCTTTTCTGAAACATCTCTTACAGCATACCCATGTACCCAGACTTATCCCTTTAATAACAAGCAATTGCACATCAAAATCAGTTCCTGTGAGGAGGTAAGTTTTGGTGGAAAAAATTTTAGTGTAACTTTACCATTGAATAATGTTTAAATCTTAGTTTGATGTAAAAATTATCATTAATTTCTTCAAGCAGCCTTGGAATAAAATTTAAAGGTTTTTTTTTAATACAAGGGTTGAGCCAATTCTTTTGACTACTCATATTTCTCAGTTTTTATCACATTAAGTTTTAGTTTATCACAGCTGCTGGTTGCCTTGTTTTTCAAAGAGTGTAGAGACAGGACTGGGCTAGAGTTTTTACACTGCCATTGACTGAATTTATCACCTTGAGCAAATTTTTAACTGCTCTGAACTTCAGTGTCCATATATGTCAATAGGCTAATGATAGCAAGCTCATAAAATGTGATAAATAAGTGAGATGTACATTAGTAGAACTTAACATAGTATTTGAAACAGAGTAAATAGCCAAATCAAGGCTGTCAGTCAGTCTTTTTCTTTATGATTTGTACAATTTTTAATATATAGGCAGGCTTTATAAGTGTTTTGACAAATATCTGTAAGAAAGACAGGCCATTTAAATGTTTTGATCAATATATTTAAGTATTTTGAATGATATATAGAAGCTGAATAAGACATTATTGTTATTGTGTAAGTGGTTCAGAGTTTAGCAACAGTTGTTCAGTCACATCTCATATCAACAATCAGCATACAATACAGGTTATATCTGGCCTACAAGTTGCTTTTGTAAAACCTATAAGCTAAGAATATTTTTTATACTTTGAAGGGTGATTTTAAAAAGGGAGTGGAGATCTAGGTGTGGTGTGCACGCCTGTAATTCCAGCACTTGGGAGGCTGAGGCAGGAGGATTGCTGTGAGTTCAAGGCCAGCCTCGGCTATATAGCCAGACTCTGCCTTAAAAAATAAAAAGGGGAAAATAGAGATTGCCTGGTTCACAAAGTGTAGAATATTTATTTTCTAGCCCTGTACAGAAAAAGTTTACCAATCTAATGTTGTAAAAATGGTAGTTGGAGAATTAGAAAAATAACAGACAAGTGAGGATGAGGATATGCACCCTGGAACTGCCTTAAAATGGGGAGTAACCCATTACCTCCGGGGAGTGAGTGGGAGACGGTGTAAGTGCAGATGTACAGCTGCTGTGCGTGCTGCACAGGGTAGGCAGCTGAGGCCAGAACATGTGATCAGTAGGTTTCAGCGGGGAAAGAGCCTGTTTAGGAGAGGCAGGTGGGAGTAAATGGAAGTGGTAGTGTGGAGGGCATTGACTGTCATGAAGATTAAGTTGGACATTGCTGCTTAGATAGTAGGAGTATTGGCCAAAATTAAAGGGTTTTTGTGAGAAGTTGTCATCCAAGCCGTTTTTACCCCAGCTGCGAGTAGTGACTGAGAAGGAAAGTGGGAAGCACTGATTTAAGTAGGAGCTGTTACAATGTAAGGGAGGCAGAGCGTGAGCTCCGACTGTGCTGATGGTCAGGAATGGAAGGAGATTTTATTTAACAGATTCAAAATGCATTGTATGTGTGGAAATGACACTGGTAAGGGTATATGGATGAGGTAGACAGTGTCAGTCTTCAGACAGTGAACTCTAGATCCCGATATCAGGGTTTAAGTCCCAGTTCCATCACTCGGAGCAAGTTAATTTAATGTTCCTTTTTCTTGATTCCTGATGTGCATGATATGGGCTAAAAGAATGGATTTGAAGCCAGGTATAATGGCTCATCCCTGTGGCCCCAGGCACTTGGGGGGCTGAGGTAGGATTGCAAGTTGGAGGCTAGCCGGGGCAACTTAATAAGACCCTATCTCAAAAAAGTAAAAAGGGCAAGGGGTGTAGCTGGAGATGGGGCACTTAGGCATGCACAGTCCTGGGTTAAATGCCCAGAATCATGTCCAAAAAAATAAGGAATGGATTTGAGAAGATTTGAGAAGGTAGAATATATTTAATCTTTTACATATAGTGCTACTGCTAATAGGACTAGATATGAGCATTTAATGTTTTTTGGGTTTTTTTTTTTTTTTTTTGGTACCAGAAATCAAACTTGCGCTTCCCAGGCAGGCACTTATGCCACAGAGCTATATCCCTGGCTGAGGATTTAGTCTGATAGTAGATGTGAGAGTTACAGCCGACAGTCAGGGCTGGGTAAAGATAGTGTTGCTGAAATGAAAAGACCATCAAAAAGCAATAGGCGAAGACTGGCACCAACCAGTAGATGAACAGCTATTTAAAGACAGGTGCAGAAAAAGTGTCATTAAAAGAAGGAAAAAAGACAGAGCAGTACCTCACCCAAGGAAGAAGAGCTCAAGAACAAAATATTTAAAATTGGCAACTAGAGGGCTTAGGAGAAAATGTATATAAACTTGATATAAAATCATATAAGGAGATAATTTAAGATCTTAATCACCGTGTCTTTGTCATCGTATATCTTTGGTGTCTAGTGAATAGTAAATATTTAATAATTTTTCGAATGAAGTGTGTTATATTTTATATTTAACAAAACTTTAAAATTAAAATTATGAGGAATTCTTAAAGTCTTTAAACTGCTTAGCATAGGAATAATTGGATCCTTAAAATAAGATATGCCATAGTTCAGATATCTAAAATGGTCTTATGCTTTCAAGGGGCAAAGTACAGTACTGAGTGTTAATGTGTTTCTAAATAAATTGTTATTCATTTAACTTTTATTTTTCAGACGTTCATTTGAATTTTTAGATTTGTTATTACAAGAATGGCAGACTCATTCTTTGGAAAGGTACATATTACCTCTTTCTCCTTCGCCTTCCTCTTCTCCCTCCCTCTCCATTTGTCACTGATTCTTTAGAAGCTGATGGTATTAGTTTTGTATTTTGCCCTAAAGATTACTTATTGTGGTTTTTTGTTAAAGCTGTGCTATTGTGCTCTTATTACTTATTGCAGCTATGATTTGTATGATTTTCTTCTTTTTATAGTGGGTGAAAGGAAATGAGCAAAAATTTAAAAATGTATCTCTAGTAATTACATGTGGAATAGGTGAATGGTTTAAGACAGAGCATAGGAAAGAACTTGCTATAGAGAAAAGATTTAAAAAAAAAAAAGATGTATTTTGGAAAGTTTCTCTGTAGCAGCCATCGGGTGTCGCTGGTCAGGCAGTGTGCTGGGGACTGTCTAGTATACTCGGAGAGGGCGGAGGGGCAGGCGTGGGCCCTGACTGGCCACCAGCCTCTCCCGTGGCTGCGGCTCTCTCTGTTCCCAGTGTGCACCTTCAGAGACAGCCTTCGTTTACACTGAGAATGTTAATTTCCTGTTTTCATGGTGATCATTAAATCTCTTCAGTTTATGTTTTAAAAAATAGAATTTGTTGTTTAGATGTGAAATAATTCCAAGTTTTAAATTCTTTTTGGCATTGATTATTCAATTTAGTCAGGTCATTCCATATCATACTCTTAGCAAATCATTTTCTACAGTGGTGGGTTAGTGAACGACGTAGAAAAAACCTTTCCCTCTGATTCATTAAAATATCAAATTTAGATACTGTATACATCATCTTGGTTTTGCAAAAAAATTATTTTCAGATTTATAGTGGTAGGGTTACTAGAAGACAATCACATGGATGAAATATTTAGGGCAAATTATTAGAAAATCCTACAGTCTTTGATGTATTATTGTGCACTGATATTATTACATCTCTTAGTTGTGAAAATAAGTATCATTTTGTGGTAAAATACACAACTTTATACATGAATCTAAATATATCTTATAGACATGCAACTGTCTTGGTTGAAACGATTAAGAAGGGAATTCATGATGCTGATGCTGAGGCCAGAGTGGAAGCAAGAAAGTAAGTCTATAGTGTATTTTTGTGAGACTTAAAAAGACATTGATCAGTTTTTAAAGGAATTGTATTGAGAAAATGAAAACATCAGAGATGTGCCATGTACTATACTTGATTAGCTCTGCAGTAAAATTAACATTAATTTTACCCATTATATCTATACTAAACATCATCTAACAACCTGCTTCAAATTGTCATTTGTGTAATCATCAGTATTCTTATTCCATCATAATCTATTTACTTTTATTGTAAACAAAAGCAGCTGTCATTTATTGATATGTATTGTGTATCTGGTACTGAGTGCGGCAGTTGATATATATTATTTTTTAATTCTTAAAGTGATTTTGCAAAGATGGCTTTACTTCCATAGATGGCAGCTGAAGTCTTGCAGATTTGTGGGTTTCCTCAAGGCCTCATAAATAGATAAATAAATAAGTAAGTAAGTAAGTGGCATAGCCAGGTTTTGAACTGAGATCTACTTTTTTAAAAAAGCCTATAGTCAGTTAGGTGTGATAGCCACATCTATAATCCTAGCACTTGGGAAGAAGAGGCTGGAGGACTGCAAGTTTGAGTCTACCTTGGCAACTTAGACTCTGTCTCTGAGTGAATGAATGATTGAATGACTGATGCTAGGGATGTAGTAAAGTGTAAGGACTCTTGGTTTGAATCACAGTACTACAAAAAAGAAAAAAAAGACCTGTGGTTTTTCCACTGGAACAAGGGTAATTTAAAAAGCATTCACCTGCCACATAGCGAATGTACTAAAAGACAGTGAGTTCATCTTTATCTTTCTTAAATGTGCATATTTTACTGATAAAGTCTAATGTAAAAACAATTACTTTATGTGCTTTTCTGTTTTTTCTCTTTCTTTTTTGCAGGACATACATGGGTCTTAGAAACCACTTCCCTGGGGAAGCTGAAACATTATATAATTCCCTTGAGCCTTCCTATCAGAAAAGTCTTCAGACCTATTTAAAGAGTTCTGGCAGTGTAGCATCTCTTCCACAATCAGACAGATCCTCATCTAGCTCACAAGAAAGTCTCAAGTAAGGTCATACAAGTGATATGCACTGAACTATTGTCAGCTCCGCCAAAGTTTCTTGAATATTTAAAATTTTTTTTTTATTTTAAAGAGAAAAGAACAAAAAGAAAATAACAAAAACAAAAATGATACAAAATTCTAAAAAAAGGTGATAGAAAATTAGTTGACTCTGCTTGGTTTCACCTAAAGCTTTGAAAAAAGTGGTGGTTCACATTACTTTCTTTGGATTGTTATCTCAGGAGTTAGATTACATGCTGGCCTAACTACTTCTCTGTGGGAAGAGTTTGATAATCCATGTTTTGTTTCTTCATGCTCATGTCTGTAGAGTCTGGGAAGCGCTGCTGCTGCACTACTTTCCTTCCTGTCCTTCTGTGCAGCTTAGCAAGAGGGCAGAATGATTTAGGGTCTCACTGCTCTGTAACTCTCCTCTCATCGTGACGTCATTTGCTACTTCAAATCCTTATTGTTTTGGCAGTGGTAACCCTTTCTTCTGTTGCTCCAGATCTGTGAGATTCTAAAATTTCTCGTGCCTTTTCTGCTTCCTAACAGTGGCCCTCTGTCTACCTTCTTAACCTCTTGCCCTGTGCCCTATATCTGCGGATTCCCTTAGGGAGGAGCAGCTCACAAAATGTCAATTTAAAGTCTGTAATTTTTTTTCTTTGGGACTCACCCCCACCCCATACCCACACACCAAGATTGCTGGTTGCTTTGCAGTTCAATACAAAACTTGGATTAGGGTGAGGCAAGTGAGGCACCTAGGGTGTAAAATTTACAGGGATACTCACAAGGCTGTGTGGATATTAAAGTTCAGTTTCTTACAAGTTTTAAAAATAAAAGCAGATGATATTTCAGAAAAATTACAGTAGAAATAATGTATCTAAACTTCTGTTCAAGTTTTTATTTGAACTTCTACCTAAACTTGTATTGTAAATTTGTAATAAATTACCTCAGATGAGTCTTGCATTGTTTTTTTCCCTTGTTGCTTTTGGTTTTTATTTACTAAGTTTAATCTTTAAAGACCATGTGAACCACCTGATGATCATGTTAAAATGCAGAATCTGAACCACTAGTTTGAGGGTGGGATGTGAGTATTCACACTTTGTATATGCTCTAGTGTAATATCAGTGCTCTTTCTTCATAGACCAACCAAACTTTGAATAGCAAAGAAGATACTTTGTTTCACTCTAGTATAACTTCTTTAAAATATACTGCTTTAAACCTTGTGAACATTGAAGTAGTCTACCTTAATCTAGAAGGATAATAGTTTTAGAGAATAGTTATAAAAAATAATACAATGTGGGGCTTTAATAACCACTGTGAAATTTAACATTCATAATAATGTAACTTATAGAATATCTTTCTAGGGGCCAGGGATATAGATCGGTGGTATAAGCGCCTGCCTGGCAAGTGTAAGGTCCTGAGTTTGATTTCTGGTACCCCCCCCCAAGAGTATCTTTCTATAGCCTGGCATTAATTAATCTCTCTGGGAGTTTTACTTCTCTCTTTCCATGACCTTTTAAACATATACTTTCTGGGTATTTATCTTTATCTATGGGCTGCAGTGTACTATTGTAATTAAACATAAATAGTTTTAAAAAATTAAAGTAGGTGGTGGGCTCTTCAAAGAGCTCATCACTTCAAAGTGATGAGATGTTTTGCTGACATTCTCTGATTGACATGTTATCCTCAGCAGTAGTTCTTAGCCTTGTTTTTGTTGCTCCACGCAATAACAATAGTACTGTGGCTGGTGAGTGTGCTAACTATGTGATAACTGCATGGATTTGCTAATGGCCACAACCATTATGACTTAGGTGAGAGAGAGGTTGGTTATGCTGAGTTGCCTAGTAATAGCACTTACCTCTTTTTCCTTCTAAGGAAAATATCTGAAGACATAAGTGGTTGATTGTGCTAACATTAGGTTCTCCCAGTGGGCAACATGATATGTGCTGTGTACAGTGAATAAAAACAACCCAGTCTTACCCTAGAGTTGACCATCTTTATTCATTACCAGTTATTTTATTTTTGTTTTATTGAGACACCACTAATATTTGATATATACTTAAGTGCAACTGTTCTAAAGTGGTTTTTAAAAGAAAAATTAAAACTAGAAGCTTCTCAACTGTTCAGAAAACTAGTGTTGGTAGATTAAGTCTTCTAACTAAAAGCATTTTTTTTACCTTGCAGTCGCCCTTTTTCTTCCAAATGGTCTACAGCAAATCCATCAGCTGTGGCTGGAAGAGGTAATTGCCTTTTAAAGTAAAAATTATAACTTATTTTATCTTGATGTGTCTGGGCAAGGTGGCACATACATGTAATCCTACCACTTGGAGGCTGAGGCAGAAGGATCGCCATGAGTTCGAGGCCAGCCTGAGCTACAAAGTGAGTTCAAGGCTAACCTGAACTGCACAGCAAAACCTTCTCTCAAAAAAAAAAAAAAAAAAAAACACTATATTGATGTGGTACACAGTGAGAAAATCATTGTCATAACCCAGTGCCATACAGATACACACACATACACACGGGTCATGACTCAGTTTGTAGAACTTATTAAAACTGAAAAACTAAATTTCAGAAATTTAATGACTTAACTTGCATAGCCTAAGAGTGGCAGAACCTCTGTTAATTTCTTGAGTATCTCTACCCCAGGACTAGTTTTTCTTGCTTTTTTCTGATAATAAAGAGAAAATGCTACTGTTATTTATCTTGGAGGGCTTCATTTCCATAAGTTATTCATGAACATTTCTTTATCTGCCAAACAATTCTATGAATTTTACAGTTAAAATTGGTAATTTCTTCAAGTGGGAGATGAAAATAAGACAAAAAATTGCAGACAGTGCTGGGTGTGGTGTTGAATGCTTGTAATCCTGGCACTCAGGAGGCTGAGGCAAAAGGATCATTGCGAGTTCAAGGCCAACCTGAACTACATAGCCAGACACTGTCTGAAAAACAAAGAAAGAAAATTGCCTACAAAAGTTAGTTGTTGCCAGGCGTGGTGGCGCACATCTGTAATTCCAGCGCTTGGGAGGCTGAGGCAGGAGGATCATCGCGAGTTCGAGACCAGCCTGGGCTACAAAGTGAGCTCAAGGCCAGCCTGCACTACACAGCGAGACCCTGTCTCAAAAAGCACCTCCCCCCAAAAAAAGATTGAAACTGAGGCATTCTGACCTTATACTGCTCATTGGACCCTTGCTTCCTTGTGAATGATGTATCATCATGGATTATTTACTGACTGGTTCATTTTTGTGTAACTTTGACTCTGTTTGCAATGATTTAAATAACATAGGTTACCTTTGTCCTATCTTTTCATAGTATCCACGAGCAGCAACAAAGCCAGTTCGCTTCCAGGAAGCCTGCAGCGTTCACGAAGTGACATTGATGTGAATGCTGCTGCTGGTGCCAAGGCGCATCATGCTGCTGGACAGTCTGTGCGAAGTGGGCGGCTGGGCGCAGGGGCCCTGAATCCAGGTTCCTATGCATCACTTGGTAAGAAAGCTAATTCTGGGAAACTGTACAGTGTTCTTTCCTTGGTCTCAGTGAGGACCCAGTAATATATTGTAATCATTTTTACTTAACTCTTGCTAATTAAGGATAATGCATATCTTAAAATGTGATTCTGTACTGGGGGCGGAGTTCTGAGCTGTATGAGCGATCTTATTTCCATTTTCCCCCTTGTCCTTTTCCTCACCACCCTGATCAGTGAAATAGTTCGTCACTCCATGATTGCCTGTAGAACTTTTATAACTCTGCTCTCCTGCCACATCCAGCCACTGGTTACTAATGGAGTTTGGGAAGGGTATTGGCCCTATAATCAATTTCTGTTGCATATCTACTAATTATTCCCTTACTAAGAATTTAAAGCCTTTGACAATCTTGGAGAATTCCAAAGTTCTTCTGTGCGTAATCAGAGTTGAAACAAATCCTAAAAGCTAGTCAGAGCTTGGTTGTTTATGTTTTATGTCCATTGGTTTACAAGTTTGAGTTTGCTTAGCCATAGTGCTTATCTCTGTTTCCTGCTGCATTCTTACCTCCTCACATGGGTAGTCCTGGTAACACTGAGCAAGGCAGATCAATGGAACACAATGACAGTTTAGTAGTACCCTTGAACCATTTTTAAGTGTTCAGAATTTTTAATCCATTGTTTAGATAATCAAGAGATAAAAACAATACTTAGTGTAACAGATGTTATTAGAGCCAACCTTTATATGTTCCAAAATGGAAATGATTGATTCTTATATTTATGACTGAATACATCTGTATACTATGCAGCCATTAAAAAGTCATATTTTCAGCCAGACATGGTGGTGCACACCTGTGCTCTATAAGGTGAGGAAGAAGGATTGCCTCAAGTTTGAGGCCAGCCTGAACTATGTAACAAGGACCTATCTCCAAAAAAAGTCATATTTTCAACAAAGGTAAAATAATACAGATTAACAAATAATTTATGGTTAAATTCAATATTTTGTGTAATATTATGCATAGATAAAGGACTAAAGGGATATATGTAAAGATGTTAACAGTGGGTTGATAACTGCTGTTAATTTTTGTAAAACATTTTTATTTAGAAACTTACATTACCAGGAATGCCATGTTATTTTAATATATGAAAACCAGTCACATTAATGGTCCGGGCTGAGGATATAGCTCAGTGGAATAAGCGCCTGCCTAGCAAGCGCAGGGTCCTGAGTTCGATCCCCAGTACCGCCAAAAAAAAAAACCTTTCACCTGTTTAGGGGCTGGGGGTATAGCTCAGTGGCATAAGCGCTTGCCTGGCAAGTGCAAGGTCCTGAGTTCGATCCCTGGTACCAGAAAAAAAAAATTAATGGTCCGTATTAATAAGGTATAGGACAAATACCTGATCATCTTAGTAGCTATAGAAAAAGCATTGGGCAGAATCTAAGACCCTTTTGTTGTAAAAATACTCAACCAACTAGGAATAGTAAGGAACTTTTTCGATCTAAGGGAGAGCATCGTTTAAAATTCTACAGCTCCCATCACACTTGACAATGAAAAAAGTAGATCAATAACAAACAAGATAAGGATGTTCACTTCAGCTTCTTAATTCAACATTATCATGGAGGTTTTTGTAAGGGTGATTAGGCAAGAAAAGGGGAATAAAAGATAGCCAGATTGAAAAAAAAAGAAATAAAATTATCTCGGTGCAAAAAATCATGTGAAAATCATCCTTGTGGGGAAAAAAAAAACTTCTACATTTTCTAAAGCTTACCTCATAGAACTTATCTTCCAAAAAAATTAGTTAATTCACTAGCTCGATAAGATTGTAGGATGCAAGATCAGTTCAGGAAGATTACTCAGTGAGCAGTACAAAGTGAAGTAGATAAAACAGTTATAACAGCATGTTGAGTAAATATAAGAGTGTTTAGGGTTCGTACAATGAAAACTGCATCTTGTAACATTATAAAAGTTTAAAGATGAGTTAAACAATTGAAATGACATTTTAGGCTTATAGACTTAAAAAGTTGAGATAGTAAATTGATATACACAGTCAATTCAATTCCTGTCCAGGTGCTTTTTTATAGGCATTAACAAACAGGTCCTAACATTTGTATGGAAATTAAAGGGATCCATAACAGCTGAAATAATCTTCAAAACAACAACAAAACTGGAAGACTCATACTTTCCAGTTTCAAAACTTACTTCAAGGCTCTAATAATCAAATCTGTGAGGTGCTGGTGTAAGAAGAGGCTTATAGACCAATGGAATAGCGAGTCTAGATATAAACCCATGTATTTATGGTGAGTTGATTTTCAGCCAAGACCATTCAGTAATGAAAGATTTGTCTGGTCAACAAATGGTAATGGAACAGTGGGATACAGAAGATTTAAGCTGGACTTTTGCCTCACAAACTCAATGTGAATTGAAGACCTAAATATAAGAATTAATATTGTAACACTTGAAACAAGGATGCAAATCTTTTTAACTTTGTATGGCAGTGGTTTCCTAGATCTGATACCAAAGATACAGGCAGCAAAAGAGATAGATTTTAGACTTCATTAACATTTTCCCAGTGGCTCTAACCACTGGTACTAAGTGCATGTCCCATTGGGCAGCTTATTGAGACTATCCCAAGTCACCCACTAGGACAGTCATGCATGTGGTTCAGAGCCACCTGGTACAAATTATGCCCCCATCATGAATGTGTTAAGTTTAAAACTTTGGTGCTTCGAAGGACACCACTGAGAAAATAAAAAGGCAGCATTTAGGGTAACAAAATATTTGCAAGTCATATACTTGATTAGGGTCTTATGACCAAAATATACAAAGAACTCTTAGAACTCAATAGCAAAAAGAACTTCATTTAAAAATAGGCTAAGGGTTTGATTAGCCCTCTCCAGTGAAGATACATAGATCACCTGTAAGCACATGGATAGATGCTCAGTAACATTAGTCATTAGGGAAGTGCAAATCAAAGGGTCAGACAATAAAACTGCTAGTGAGGATGTGAGGAATTTTTATATATTTCTGGTGGGAATATAAAATAGAGGAGCCATTTTGAAAATAGTTTTATGATTCCTCAAAAAGTTAAATATAGAATTATCATATGAACTAGTTTTTCTGTGTGTACAAGAAGTGTGAAAACATAAATTCTCACAGAAATTTTTATCTGAATTTTCATAACATTATTCACAATAGGCAGAAAGCAAGAATTACCCAAATGTACATCAACAAGTAAATGGTAAACAAAATGGCTATGTCTATACAGTGGAATAGAGTATTACTCAGCAATAAAGATGAGTACATTACATAAAAATACATGCCACAAGGTGGACCAACCTCGAAACCATTATGAAACCAGACACAAATGGCATGAAACCGATAATATGCAATGACTAGAACAGACAAATCCAGAGTTACAAAGTAAATTAGTTGTTGCCAGGGGGTAAGGTTGAGGGGGTAGGGAGGGATTGGCCATGGGCATAGGGTTTTTGAATAATGTGATGAAAATGTTCTGCAATTAGTAGTGAAAGTTATACAATCCTTTGAATACATTAAAATATAGTGGTATGCTATACAGAAATTAATTTTGTTGCGTGTATGAATTATATCAGTTTTTTAAAGTGGTACACAAATTAATAAAATTGAAACCTGTTCATCTGAAACTTTAAATATAATACTACATTGAATATCTGTTACTTTTATTATAAAGAGGAAAATAGTGTATCTCAAATGCTTTACTGTAAACTATAAAGCCAATTTACAATAATTTTTTTTCATATAAGAACCTATACTAGTGCCATGACATAGACAATGTATTTCTTTTGGTTGTTTAACATTTAAATTGTATGGTTTATGTAATTATAGGAACATTCCTCTGTTCTTCATCTGGCGCAAGTTCATAGTTGGGGGAATCAGCTGCTTGCTGATGGCTTTTCCCAGGGATTAGATGGAAGAGGCCCTGTCTTTTCCCCGCCCCTCCTCCCCCCCAGCCCCACCCCACTTGCTCTGTCGTGCCCCCTCTAAGAGCACTTGCAGCTGCTGGGTTCTGGGCTACCTTATATTTTGGACTTTGCTTATCATGTGGAACGTATGTGGTTCAGAAGTATTTTGTTCTTTTTAGCAAAACATTCATGGCACACCTCGTTTTGACAGACACCCTACTGGTTACCAGACTATATTCTTCTGTACTCTTGTCAGTCTGTTAATAGCTTGATGAGGGATGAACAAATAAAGGTTATTTTACTTTAATGAATTTTGAGTTTGAAGTCCCTATGAAACCTTAAACTGAAAGCGCTGTAGGGGACAGTTAGGATATAAGAGCACAGCACTCAGGAGAGACCCGTAGTGTTGAACTCTGTGTTCCTTAAAGCAGCTACTTATGATTTGTTCTCATTTTCTCTAAAGTACTGAATACTTTGGCTGCAGAGATAGGAGTATTTTGAAATTTAACCTTAAATTTCCTGAAGAAGCATAATGTGGTATGAGCTAGTCAGGAACTTATGTCAAGAAAACCTTGATACCTATATGTATGTGTATTTTTTAATCTCAGCAACAGGGTTTATGAAGTTACTTGAGTGGAAAAGAAAATGTATAGTTTTGTTGTGATCATGTGGATAGAAATCAAAATTCAATTCATTGAAGAAGTTGGGAAGCCAATCTATATAAAATTTTTTGTTTCATGCTCAAGAAAAAAGATGAGGGCTGAGGATACAGCTCAGCAGGGTTAGGGGAAGGGGTAGGTGTAGGCGTAGGGTGAGACAGGTGCCTGCCTGGCAAGCACAAGGTCCTGAGTTCCATTTCTGATACCCCCCCAAAAAAGAAAAAAAATGAAAGAGCACTGTAGGAAATATCCATAGTTTAAGGTTGAGTAACTTTTTTTTTAAAGATTGGTGAAGTTGATTGTTTCTATACTAATGTGGTAAGTCAGCAGAGAAACAAAGAAGTGGAAGGATGAGAGAAAATAACATCAGAGTGACATCCCAGTGGAGGGCATGAGGAATGGGATGTACAGAGCATAACTGAAGAGGTGGTGTTCCATATGGAAGGGACACCAGTTTCACTTGAGTTAGAAGGGAAGGAAATAAAGGGGGTGGTAGATTCAGGTAAGATTTTTGCGGAGGGTAAGTATTAAGTGATTGTTGTGGAGGTTGTGATTCTCTGCCTGAGGATTCAGTTCCAGGATTTTGTGCCAAGGGGTGATTCGAGGTTTAGAAAAGCCATTATGAAAGCATGAGAGGGGAAACATTCTTGGGCTTCCCACAATCACCGAAACATCTGCGGCCTACTAAAAGTACTTGCAGGGATTAGAGACAGCTCTATTTATGGCTGAGTTTGTTAGAGCAAAAGGATATACATCAAAACCCAGAAGGGAAAAGACTTACCGGGTAATCTGGAGGAGTCTCGGTGTAGGCTTTTAAAGTTCTCTCTTCCGGAGGTGGTGTAAGATGGCTGCTCCTCCCTCTGATGGTAAAATGCAGCAACATGTGCACAGTGTTTCTAGCCAGGGAAGGTTGCAGACATGTCCAGGGTGGGAAAAGAATGGAGATAGGCCCTCTGCTTGATGTAGCAGAGTCTAGTGTCCCTTCTCTTGCTTAAAATAACCTTATTATTAACAACGGGAGCATTAAAAACTAAGTTACCGGAGGCCAACCTCACAGGCAGGATCTTTTTAAGAGCTTTTTTTTGCAGTACTGGGGATCGATGTGAGGACCTCATGCTTGCCAGTCAGGCACTTATTCCACTGAGCTATATCCCCAGCCCTTAAGAGCAATTATTAATCCTTGCTCTTCATGCACAGACAAGTCTGTAATAATGCCCATACCCATGACTCCTTGGTTGTGTAATTTTCTCTGTCAATCAGTAAAATAAAGTAGTTGTTAAGATTTATCCAGATCCCAACACTTGGGAGGCTGAAGCAGAATTGCCGTGAGTTTGAGCCGCACCTGGGCTATGTAGTGAGTTCAGGGCCAACCTGAGTTATAGAACTGGACTGTGTCAAAAAAAAACATTAAAAAAATCTATCCAGCTGTGAGATGATAGAGGCTAAAAGTTCTAAGAAAAGGTGGAGGTAGGTAAGCACCAAGGCAGTAAACAGTATGTCTGAACATTTAATTCTATCTTCATAAAAAATTTAGGGATTATGAAATCACTTTTTCTAATATGCTAAGTTTTCCTCTTTTTGCTTGCTTTTTCATCAAAGAGGATACTTCCGACAAGATGGATGGTAAGATCTTCCCTTTATTATTCTGCTGCATAGTTTCTTGGCCCTTGGGCTCTATGTTATATCTTTGTTCATTCCACTCAAGTTCTGAAAGTGCGCTATTTATTTACCAAGCAGCTTACTGCAAAAATGGCTGCGTAATTCACTGATTGAATTTTGGGTTAGGTATTTTTAGTTTTTGGATTTCCCAGTCTACTCAAATAGTAGATAACTGTTTTTTGTTATTTAAGTCAATTATTCTGATTTTTTTTACCTGTGCTCTTAGAAATATCCCCTGAATATTTGCAGTGTCTTGTCCTCCTTGACAATATAGGATTCAGAAGAATGACAAATAATCTCATAAATCATGTGATTTAGCACTTGATTGGCTCTGTTGTAGACAGAAATGTGACATTTCACAGGTTCAAATGTTTGTTTATGAAAGTGAAATACAAGTTACAGATGTTGTCGCTTTAACAGTGAATTTCAAACTGACAATTAATCCTTACTATGAGCTTTGTCAGCACTGGGGTTGTAGCTCCATGGTAGAGCAGTTGCCTAGTATGTGCCACATCCTGGGTTCAATCCCCAGTACCAGGAAAGAAAATAACAACTATATCTCTTTTATTTCAATAGTCAAATGATTACAATCTATCTGTAGTTGCTCGGTTCAGTAACAAACCTATAAATTTCTTGCCTGATCTTAGCATATTATTTGTATCTTGCCCTTAAAAATAACTTATAATAAAATACTAAAATCTTTAAGTCACTTTATGAGATCTAGGAAAAATTGAGACACTATTATATTTTTCTGTCAATTATTACATCAACTGTAAAAGTTGACCTAATGCATATTTTCTGTTTTAATGAAATGGAATGTTCATTTAATCTTGGGTTGAGTACAGGAGTGTTAATTAAATTAACCTCTCCTTTTTTTGTATGATTAAAATATTTCATTAATAAAAAAACCATCATATGACAGCCATCAAGAAATGGTTTCTTAGCCAGGCATGGTGGCCTATACCTCTAATCCCAACACTCAGGAGGCTAAAGCAGAAGAATCACTGTGAGTTCCAGGCCAACCTAGGCAACATAGTGAGATCAAGGTCAGCCTAAAGTATATAGTGAGGCCTTGTCTCAGAAAACAAAAACCAACCAAAAAAGACCCGAGGATGTAGTTCACTGCAAAGGACCTGAGTTCAATCCCAGTACCACAATAGGAGGGAGGAGGGTGTTTTACATCAAAACCTTAGTTATCACTTCTAACATTGATATTCCTGGAGCCTCTAGAAAATTTTGTATAATTTCCAGTCAACCCATGTTCTTGTTTAGATGAGAAGTAACCTATTTGAGGAGTCAGATCTGTTACATGATGCATATTCCAATGATACTCAGTTGTTAGAAAGTACACACAGAGAGACACATACATTACACTCCTTTATGAGCCATGAGTTATGATGTTGGTTCTTTGGCCTTTTCAGTAGATTTCACTGACATCTTAGGGAGTAATCATGAATGTTGCGGAAATAACTGATGGATTTGATTGATAGGTCTTTGGCCTTGTATATACTTTGAAAATTCTGGGTAATTGAAGCCTATGCCATGGACTTGACTTCCATTATTTGTCAATTAAATTTTAGTATTTCCTTTATGAGCTACCTTTTGAAAATACACTGAAAACATTCCTACTCTACAAAAGCCTATAAAAATCTTCAGTTACAAAGAAGAGTATTGCAGAGTTACATCTTTCTTTTTTCAGTAAATATCTTTACTATTTCAAAGTTCAAGGATGAAACAGAAATGTTCACTATCGAATTTTAGCATTTTCTATTATCTAACTTCAACACTTTGCGTGTGCTGTAAGTCAGGTATCCCAGATTTTTTCTCAGAATGAGCCTTTTCAACATTTCTTCAAGTTTTACCAGATTAAAAGTGGGTTTTTTTTTTCTCATCTTTTTGTTTTAGTCTTGGGTGGGTGTTGAAGGTAGCAGCATGGCCAGAATTTGTTGAAATGTTGTTTTTATTTCTCTTATTTAGGAACAGCCTCTGAAGATGGTAAGAATTATACATTTTGTTAGTAACACAAATACCTCTATATTACTGTTTTCATTGGTAGGAATTAAAACTAAAATGAACTCAATTTATTTGCAGATCTTTATAATTTGCCAGGAGTGGTAGCTTCTACATTCTACATTTGGTTATGTTCATTCTACATTTGGTTATGTTCATTCTGTGTGTGAATTTTTTTTCTTCTTCATCCGGTAGTTTTGCTTTGTGTCTTGGATTATTTCATGTTGAAAAACATACTTTCTTAATATGTTTAATGATATTTAATATAAAGTTAGGACATAATTTCATTTTTTCAGTAATATTAAAACACTTCTTTTGGTTTTGTGTTTTTTTAATGTATGTACATTCACTTCTACTTTACAAGAGCATGTGCCGTTGGTTTTTCCTTTGCATTTAAATGCTTTTATTTAGTCCACTTTGAAATGTATGTTTTGTTTTTGCATCAGTGGTTAGGGCATTTATTACTCACTGAAATTGAACTTGAGCTTACAGCTGAGTTACTGCATGTATTTTACTGAGTTCACCTTAAAAGCAATTATTTGTTCCATCTAAATTTGTATGAAGGATAATAGTTGAACTTTTGTATTCTATCTGAAGGCTGTCTTACAAAAGCTTTTGATTTAAAGTACATTTTTTCTGTAACTTTTACATAGATGACATTTTTTTGTATAGACCCAAGTAGGTTTAAACTGGTTTGGTCTCATAATTACTTTGATCTATTTGAAACAGTTCATATTTTAAGCTTTAACTAGAATACTTTATAAACACATGACTTCTGACATTGTGGCCACTACTGGCAACTTTTTAAAGCACTTTGTAAATTAAAACATCACTGTCAGAATATTTGTATCTTAATTTCTTAAACAGTGTGGGTAAATTCTCCACTTTAAAAATAATAATTTGATCTTTTTGTTCTACTTGTTAGTCGTGCGGATATTATATCCTACTCAAAATAGACTGTAAAGGCCTGAAACACCTGGAATATGGATTATTTAAGGACCTTGAAATTGGTAGAATACCAGAATTTTACCAATTATGTTTCTGGGTTTTACTCTTTCATTTCTAGTTTTTATTACTTTCTTATTTTGCTTCATTCTTAAATTTTTAACTTATTCCTAGTCTGTAGTATATTTATATGACTATATCAAGATAGCTAGAATTTTGTGTATTCCTTACAATTTTTGCCTTTTAATTAAAGATTCTGAGCCCTCTTTTTGAGTATTGGTCTGAATTTATTGAGATCGTTGCTTGAGAATACCAAAGTATGGGCTAGTAATATATTTCATTATCAGTTGTGCCAGATTCTTGAGAGGCGGAGGCAGGAGGATTAGTTTAGCCTTTGAGAGTGGGCCACTGTGAACAACATAGGTAGATTTGTCCAAAAACAAAAAGCCTAATTTAAAAATTTTAAGAAAAATATAACCTGTAGGTGGTGATTACATTATTACAGAATTTAACAGTGCTGAAAAATAATAGATTTTCCCCCTTATACTATTACTTTTTAAAGTTTTAAATTCTGTAAATATTTTACTCCTCAGGCCGGGTGAGAGCAAAGCTTTCAGCACCACTTACTGGCATGGGAAGTGGAAAGACAGATTCTAGAGGAAGAAGTCGAACAAAAATGGTGTCTCAGTCACAGCGTATGTACTGCTTCTTAATCCCCCTATATTTGTGACTATGTTAGAATAAATGTGTTGCTTGCATATTACTGTAGTAGGAGATGACCAGTGGACAAATTTCAAAAAAGATCAGAGACATACTGAGTTCTTGTTCTGTACTTTAGGTTCATCATCACCTGACAAAAATGAAGGTATTTTTTTCAATGTTTTGGATCAGTTGTTGTGCATGTTTTGGAATTTTTTTGAGTGAGTGTTGTCTTGTCTTTGTGTTATTAGGGCTGCATCATTAATATCTACCACTTAGAAAGAAAAACTTCATCTGTTGTACAAATTTTTGCATGGAGATACTTTAAATAGCACAAATATCCTTAACATTACAATTTTCACATTTGGAAACTTGCAAATGTGGTCAATTACATCTTTTAAAAGCAAAATAATTTCCATATATTAGCATCAGAATCTATTCACATCTAGGTAATGCTTTTCAAAGACAGATACTTTCTTCTTACCCCAGATTCTGTTCTTGGAATATTTATTTTTGGTTAGCATTTTGAAGATGCATACTGATTTATGGTGATTTTAAAAATAAGCTGAGATAACCAATTCCCTGTATTCCTTAACAAATGTAAGATTGATTCTTTTGCTAGTTGTTGGAAACTAACAAGTTTCCACGTAAGAAAAGAAGGGGAGGGGAAGAAAAGCACCATTTGAGGGTCTTGGGTAAAATGAATGTTCTATTTCTGTATGTTCCAAAATAGCAACATATATATCTATAACATTAATAAAAGCAACTTGATTCCATTCCTTCTTTACCAAGAGATTTTCAATAGCATTTATCTCTAACATCAAGAATTTTTCTAGGGAAGTAATTTTGAGGGTTATTCTATATACTTGGCTATTTTGGAATGAAATTGATTTAACTGTCTTCCATTGTTACTTAAATGATTTGTTGGGATAGGGATGTTTCATTTGTCCATTTTTTAAACCTGATTACTAGAGTTTGGAATCAGGGAAAAGCAAGTTTGGAAAGATTAGAGTGATAGTTATACAAGGCCTGCCAAAAAGATTTTCCTCTTTCCAAAGTCTGAATAGCTAGGCAAATAACAAAGGAAGCACTCATCAAAAACCTTAAGGATATAGAGAAATATGAGTGGTTTTCAAGTTGAGGATTATTTGCAGAGTAACAAATGTCCTCCAGGCAAGGACTTTTCTCAGCCAAATGAAGAAGTCATATCACATTCTTCCCTGATTCTGTATATATTTCTGGAATGGTTTATATAGTGCATTAGTCCTTTACTTCTCTATGCATGCCTACTTCTGCATATGTGCACTCCAGACCAGCATCAGGATCACTTGTCAACTAATTAGAAACCATAGATCTGCAGAATCCAATATGTAACAAGGTCACCAAGTGAGTTATGTCATAATAACACTGAAGAAGTACCAATTTAGACCATGAACTTTGGGGCTAGGGATGTTGCTCAGTTATAGCATGCCTGCTTAGCATGTGTGAGTCCCTGGGTTCAGTTCAGTCCCTAGCTCCACACATACACACACACAATCAGATCTTCAGATCCATAATGCCCAGGTTGGAGTCCTGGCTTTTCTAAAGTTAGTTTGTTTCTGTATGCTTACCTGTAAAATGAAGAATATAACAGCATCTCCTTTGTAAGATTATTGTAAAGATTAAATAATGGAATATACTTAATACAATTAAAACAGTGTCTGGCTCAAAGTAAGCACTCTGTATGTTAACTAATAAAATTGTCCTCATTATCAATTGGGTATCAACTGAACTTTATACTGGTTTTGTTTTTCTTGCTGCCTTCAGTAAGCAGAAGTAATAGTAAAGTTAGGAAATTTAAAGCACAAAATAAAGAGACTAGCCAGAAACTGTCCATGTCCAGGATTTAAGGATAAAACTTAATTATGAGATACTAGTTGTCTTCTAAACTAATACTAAGACTGACCTCTTGGCAAAAGTTCTTTTTTTTTTTTTTTTTTGGTTTTATTTTGCTTTTGTTTTTGTTTTCACTGTGCTAGGCCTGGAATCCAGGGCTTAGCACATGCTGGACAAATGCTCTATGGCTAAACTACATGCTCCACCCTTTAGCAAATGGCTTATTAGTTTCTCAAAATGTTACTTGAGAGTCCTCCTTTTTGGAAACATTGTTTAACTTCAGATCACTTCACTAGAATATACAATAATTATTATTTCTATTTGTTTCTCACCTTGAAACCCATCCCACAATATTCCTTTTTTAAATTTTTATTTCTTTTCATTTTTGCCTTTTTGAGACAGGGTCTCGCTATGAAGTTCACGCTGGCCTTGAGCTCACTTTGTAGCCTAGGCTGGTCTTAAACTCTCAATGATTTTCCTGCTTCAGCCTCCCAATTGCTGGAATTACAGGTGTTCGCCACTATGCCCGGCTCCATCCCACAATATTCCAAATCCTCTCCTAAAGTGTGAGAACATGATTTTCTTTTGAGCCTTGATAGAACTTTTAAGATCAGAAAACTGTGTTGCTATAAAATCACTTAGGTTTAAAGTTATACTGGAGAGTTTTTGTTTGCCTGCTTGCTGATTTGAGTGATTATATGTTCCATTCCAAATTCTTGTGTTAGAAGAAAGATACGTAATTTGTATGCAAGTTTCTTTACACATATTTGCACAGAAATATTACAGTAATCTTCATCTTCACTTCATCATTAGGGTTTGCATGGTCTTTCCATGTGTTTTTGTATTGTCATTTAGAAAAAATCTCTTGGATCAAAGCAGGTGTGTCCGATGGCTAACCAAATGAATGAAAGCATACCCAGTGCAGAGACATCTAGGTTTATGGTGATGAAAGAATTGTGTCCCTTTGTTGATAGTGACTGGTTGTGTACAGATTGTACAGCCTGTCAGAAACTGTCTCCCCTCCTGTCATCTTATTTTTTTCTGTGAATCTTAAGATGTAGTTTTTCTCATTTAATTGTGTTTTAGCTGTAAGATGATGTAGTTGTTCCTTACATCTAGTTTTGAATTAAATCTTTAAATAGTAAGAACCTAAACATTTAATTATTTAAATTTTGGATTACAGATAATAGAAAAGCTGAAAAACTTACATTTACTTTTGCAGCTTCATTTCATCTGCTTTGTACATGAGTGTTTGGTTTCTGTTTATCAGCTGTGAAGACTACAAAATGTACTGCTTTTGTTTCAGACATCTGTGCTTTGCAATTTTTTAAGGTTTGCTTTTTTTGCATTAGGGATTTTTTTTTTTTAGTGAGAACTGACTAAAACTTTATCATCTGCCATCCATTTTTAAACTGCTCTTTCCCTCTTCATGGATTATAACCCTTACCCTAATTCTGCCTTTACACTTGTTCAGGATCACAATCTGCTAATACCATTGGTGGTAAGAATCTATATAGACTTTATGTATGCATCTATTGTTTGATCACATATTATCATTACCAAAAATGGGTTCTATTCAGCAGAAACTCTTTAACATATAATATCCCATCTTTCTATAATCATATTGGGACAAAAATTGCCAATTGTGATTTTTCTTTGTATTACCAAAACCCTGCATTTTAAAAATAATCCAAGTTGAACCTGCAGCTACAAGCATTCAAAAGAAAAGGGCCTTTGGTAATGCTTTAAAATGTCATAAAAAGTATAAAATGGTAGTTTGTAGGGAGCACAAGAGAAAATAGATGTCCGGTTTTAAGTTCTGCTATTCCCTGTGCTTATCATACACTTGTTCATCAACTCTGTGGTTTTCCTAAAGGAAATAATTAGCCTTGATTGCTCTTCAGTAGGGAAAACAGCTTTGGTGTTCTCTTCTAAGTTTAAATAATCCCCATGGAATTACCGTAGTCTTGGTGGGGATCACAGCGTATTAGAAGAGAGAGGGTAGTGGTTAAAGTGACATGTACACTCCAATATTATTTCCTGGGAGAGAGTATGAATGAATTTAAATATAGAGAGTGAGCATGCATAAATTTCATACTCAGTAAATCTAGAGCAGAGAGAGCATCTGCTCTGCTTGTAAAATGCATGTTTCCTTCCTACCTGCTGAATAGACCCACGTTTCCAGGAATCCTCCAGTTATCTCCTACCAACACCTCCACCTCCCCAAGTATATATTGGTTTTAACAGAATACCATAACTGTATGTGCTCAATTCATTATTTATACTTTTTATATTGTTGAGAGTTTTCTCATAAAATATTCCATCGGCCTATCTTGCATTGTGAGTTTGTGGCATGTTGGGTTTTTGGATGTTTTGGTGTGTATGTTTAGTTTAGATACTGCATGGAGAAAACAGATACCTTATAACTATCCTTAAGTTTATAAATGAAGAAACCAGATTTGAAGATTCTTCGCCTGAAACATGCAGAATTCAAATGAAGAATCATTGTAAAGTAGAACTTCTACTCAAATAGTAAATTGTCAGTTTCACTGGAAATACTGCTTTGTTTTACAATATTACTGTTGCCAGTGGGAGATTAGTTTCATTTTGTGTGTGGGTAAAGTTTAAGAATGAAGCAGGAATATAAATTGTATTTGGTAAGAAGATACCAAGAAGACTTAATCTCAAGAGTCACAGATCAGCAAACCATGGACTACATCTAGCCTACTTCATTAATGTATTGATTGATCTGTACATGATAAAAATCTGGAAATTTCAAAGCTTTATCTTTATAAAATTCCAAGATTGAGGCAGTATTATCTTGAGACAGAGCTCACTAGAACTAAAATTCACCTTCTTAGCAAAAGACAGGCACTCTCCTTCAGATCATGGTCCTCTTAACCACTCCCTGCCATATAATCAGTATACCTTTTTGGGGGGTGTGGGGCAGCATCCAATGCTTGGCATTTGAGTTTAATATGTGGAAATGGATCATGATTGGGTGAGATTGTACAGCATGAACAATGAATCTTTTGCTAGATAGAAATGGTGCCCAATGAAGGTAAAAGGTTGTTTCAGGAAGCTATATTTAAGTATAAATTCAATTTTTGTATAATGTGGCCATTCAGAATCTAGAGTTAAACTTTAGAGTTATCTAGTGCATTTTCCTATTCAGAACAAAGTACTCTGACAAGAAAATTTGCCTCATTAAAAGTTAACTCCTACATTTCTAGTTTTAAACCATTATTGGTTTAACACACACACACACACACACACACACACACACACACACACACACACACGCACACATATTTTTTCCTGATCTCTGTAATTTTTGTTGAGTTTCTCCTCTCTGTCTGACCACATTTCTGACTTCTTACACATTTGCCCCTTAGTCCTAATTCCACAATCAGTATTTGGATGAGGCAGTCACCCAAGAGCACCTTGCTATTTGAAGACAAATAGCAAAAACAAGTTTCCTTTTTACCTGACCCGATTTTGTTAAAATACTCATTTAGAAGTATCTCATCAGGCAAACTATTTTAAGATAAAGCAAATTATCATTATTATGTATTTAATAAAAATAATAGCAGTAATAGAATGAAAGAGCTCTCTCCACACCTTTTAAATATTTTTCAAAGAGCTTTGGTTTTTCATTCGTTTGTTTGTCTGGCTTAGTGCTGGGGCTCCAAGGGCATCACATGTTAGGCAAGTGCTCTGCCCCTGAGTTGTGTCCTTAGCTCTCATTTTTAAACATAGGAAAGGTATTATCAAGTATGTTCCTGCTTGGGAAACTTGTTTTTACTATCTGTGTTTTAAAAATCATGATGTTGTTATTACATCCCCCAAACTGAAAATACACTTTAGATAATTCACCCTTCATTACTATTATATGTAGTATTCCCCTCCCCTACTATAATTCTATATGAAGTCTATTTTCTTAAGCTTAGAACATCCTCAGTCCATTTTCTTAAACTTAGAACATCTATACTTAATAAGTTTTCTCAAATATATTTCTTGACTTTTTATCCTTTAAACAGATTATCTTGGTGTTCATGTCTTAATATCCATATTTGTTTAATGTTTAGCTGGCAGCCGGTCTGGGTCTCCAGGAAGAGTTCTCACCACAACAGCCCTCTCTACTGTGAGCTCCGGGGTGCAGAGAGTCCTGGTCAATTCAGCCTCAGCACAAAAAAGGAGCAAGATACCACGGAGCCAAGGCTGTAGCAGAGAAGCTAGTCCATCTAGGCTTTCAGTGGGTAAGAGTTCATATGTGAGAATGTGACCTTTTATTTCTTTTCTGTTTCAGGCTTTGGAAGTATTGATGACTTTAGAATATAATTAGGCACAAGTTAGAGGAAAGCAAAACTTCAAGTAGGAATTGAAATATGGTATAGGTTATTGAGTGGAATCTTCAAAATTAATTTATACCTTTTAAAAATAATAGGTAATATTTTTAAAGCACAAGGTAAATGTAAAATTTACAACATATTGGACACATTTATATGCATATATGTACATCACTGTATATGTAAACTATATATTTCACATTTGTATTATAGATCAGCCTTATTTAACTATTAATAAACTTTCATGTTCTCTTTGTATTGCCTGGGACACTTTCCAGTTCAGGTAACAGAAGTTACAGTTGAAGCCAGCTTACACAATAAAAATGGATTCATTGGCTCTTTTAACAGAAAAATTTAGAGGTTGTGTAGCCTTTGGGGTTGTTATCTTCATAGACTCAGAATATGTGTCTGCTGTCTGCTCGTTATGTATCTTCCCTCCTTTCCTCCTTTCTGTTTACCAATCGTGGTATTCACTTTGTCCATAGGAAGCTGCTACTTGATCCATTGGTCCCAGGGCAGAAAACTGATTACTCCAACTTCTTTTTAATCCTTTGTTTTTCACTGTTTTAATAGTCTTTTGTAGATTACCTGTATAAAGAATATCCTCCTTTTTCTGTTTTTGTTTCATCAACTTCAAGCAGTATTACAACTCTCCTGCTCTTCCATTCACTCTCTTCTTAGGGTTATCAGCTTTGTTTTTATATTACTAACATTGACACATGCATTCTCCAAATTCTCAGTCAAGACTTACGTACTTATTCCATAAGTTGACTTGAAAAGTTGAAAAGCTGTAACATTTGTTGTGTTATGAGTAAATAAATATTGTTTGCTGCTGAGACATGGAATATGCTATGACCTCATGTCTCCCCAAAGATAGCCTGAGGTTTCAGTGTTAGAGAGCATCTCTGTACATAGAAATTAGTTTTCTTTTCCTTATAGCCCTGGTAGTTACATGAAATTATGCCACATTTTGGTTTACTTTGTATTTAAAAAGTGACTTTCCTATATTGTATAACATGTTTTAGCATTTCAATTTCTTTTTAAATAGTCTATAGGAGAATAATGTCTTCTCATGTCATCTTGTATTGCTGTCCTTTCAGTAGTACTAAGTACCATGTGGAGTTACACATTTTCTGAAGACTTTGCTTGTTCCCAGCACCCTGGATAAATTGCTCCCCTCTTGCTCAGCTGTCAGTTACTGCTCTCGTGGACCAAATGTGCTCTTCCCTGATGCTCTTTTCTTCATTTACTCCTTTGCTTTGCCTCATACACATTCTCAAAAATCTTCCTTAGGAATTATATGTAGGAGACAGTTTCTTGTCTAGGAATGAATGCCTTTATTCAGTAGGTGTCACAGACTTTGAATTAATATGCTTAGCAGCAATTTTTACTTAACAGTGAACTTGGTATTTGTCCCAAAAGCCCCTGGAATTTTCAGGCTGGTTTTCTTTCTGTCTTCCAGACATTATTTTAAAATTCTCTACTCCGCTTTTAGTCAGTCCACATGCCTAGGTTTTTCTGCTCATTGCTTGTTTACTTCTATATTTGTATTTTTAAAATTTGTGATGTATAAGAAAAAGCATGGAAATTGAAAGTGTTAGTTCATTTATTATGAACTGAAAGCAAGAATGAACATTGTACTTCAGGTTTATATTTGACAAGTATAGATTTTTTTTCTGTATTAAAAATAAGATATTTTTGAGCCAGGTGAAGTAGTGCACACCTGTAATCCTAACACTGAAAAGCTGAGGCAGGAGGATTGCCATGAGTTCGAGGCCAGCCTGAAGTACATAGTGAGACACTATCTTAAAAGTAATTAATTAATTAGTTAATTTTTACCTCAGTACAAAAAAGATAGAAATGTGTAATTCATTGAACAAAGGGGAAGGTTGAGTTTTATAGTATATGTTGTATAACACTTTAAATCTCCTTTTTACTTATATCCTTATTTTAATAAGGTACTCTTTTTACCCTCCCAATCTCGTAAAAACTAGCAGAAGGGCCATATTAAAAAAACTTAACTGTATTCCTACATGTTTCATCAAGAGTAGTTCTTTTCAGTCTTAAAAAAAATTTTAATTACCAGTCAATTCTTAAGAAACCAAAATAAAACCAAAAGGTAAAAATAACCTAAACCACGTCTTCTGCTTTCTTCCCTGCTCTGCTGGTATTGATCTGTGCCAGCCCGCAGCAGTCGCATTCCTCGACCAAGTGTGAGTCAAGGGTGCAGCCGGGAAGCCAGTCGGGAGAGCAGCAGGGACGCGAGTCCTGTCCGTTCTCTTCAGCCCCTTGGTAAGCATTTGGGCAGGTGTGAGGTGTGTTCCTTGCACCTTGAGTTTGCACCCTATCTTTGCTCTTGTTTTCTGTCATTTTGAGGGAAGGATCAGAAGGAAATTATGTCTGGAAAATACCTTTGACCTTACTGTCTTAAATGAGCAAATTGGCCACTATTTAAATGAATTGCTTTCATAATCAAGTAAGCATTGTAAAAATCTAAACTTCAGAATATTGATTTCCATTTTTTTCTTAACAAACTTACAGAATTTAAGCCAGGTGTTGTGTTGCACACCTGTAATCCCAGCACTTGGAAGGCTGAGTCAGGAAGATTACTGCAAGTTTGAGGCCAGTCTGGGCTACGAAGTGAGGTCAAGGCCAGCCTAAATTAAATAGCAAAACCCTCTCTCAAAAAGAGAATCAATCAATCAAGCAAAGAAATTCATACAATTTCATTTTTTAAAAATATTCACAAGTGAACTATGGACTACTAAGTTTTATAAAATAACTTTGTCCTATTCAGCAGAAATAATGACGGTTTAGCCTAGATCATTTAATGTAGATTACTACAAAGAGTATATGAGATAATATGTAAACTACTTATTAATGGAAAGGATTAACATTTTTACTGTATTTTATAGTTTAGCAGTCACTTCCCATCTATAGCTTATGTCATGTTGCTGCTGTTAAACTTGTGTTCCTGATTATAGAGTTTGTATTATAACCTTGATTATAATAAATTTATCTCAGTTATAAAAATAAGTGATTTTTTTAAACTGTAAATATTTTTAGGACAGCTGCAAAGGCATAGTTTTTTTACATACAGAATCTCTACGATGTCTTCATGGACCTTCAACATTTCAACTAGAGAGAGGGTTCTTTAAGAATGTGGGATGATTAAATGGAATATAGTTGTATTAGTTGTCTGTTGGAATTCTTATTCCTTTAGACATCTTAATGTAGAGTTTCTATTGGTTTACTTCTAATTCTCTGGGCCATTGGGCACAGATATTATCACAGGTCGCTCCTCTGCTGACATTTTAGCTAGGGATATACATCAGTATCCTCAACCGTGGTTTATGTTGCAGCCTCGGATTTCAGAGACTGTCACTCTCTCCTTCCCCGTGGGAGGGTGCCGGGTAATAGTTTTCCTGCATCACTAGGACCAAGTGTGACAGATGCTTGCAGAGATATTTTACCCTGTGGAATGCCTGCATATATGTGTGTGTGCATGTGCATACATACGTCCATGGTGCATCCTCATGTATATGTATTTAAACAACGGAAATCTGACATATATGTACAGCAAACATGCCATGTTGGGTTGAAGGAACACGTTCTAGTTCAAGAACCTACCTTTTTTTAATTAAGTTTATTGGTACATTTTAAATATACATAATGATCATAGTCATTGTAGGAAATTTGTACCGATGAATGATATATTTAGATTTCTCTTTTTTTCCCAATCCTTCTCCCTTAAGAACATATCTTTTAGGGTCAGATGGCCTGGGTTCATATCCCAGACCTTTCTATGCCTGGTTTTTCATATCTATAAAACAAGAGATACTACACATAGTTTCCTTATTTGTAAACAAATATAATATGTATATCATAGAATTGTTTGAAAGACTCTACAAGTGAGAAAACACATGAAAAACCATCGTGCCCACCATGGCTACTGCTAGTGCCCTTCTTCCCTGTGTCCCCCCCGCCCCCAAGCTCTGGTCACGTATGCTGCATTGCGAAGGAGCTCAGATTTTTAAATAGAGTAACACCCGTCTTTGTATAATACTATGCTGACACCATAGGGAATGACTAGAAAACATCAAGAAGAAACCAAAATATGGTTTTGTACCTTTTAAACCTGCACGTTAGTCAAAGATTACAGGCAGTTTATAATCAACTACTAACTACTTTAAGCTTTGTTAATAGGCTGTATTTCAAAGGACGTTTAGCCATTATTGATTTTTCTAGGTTCATTTCAAAGTTTATATATAATTAATTAAAATTTTATTATTAAAGGAAACAGTTTTACTGATTCTTAAAAAACTTTCCATTTGGCCTAAAGATAACTAAGCCTTTCAATCATACAATGTTAAAATAATTTTTTCCAACCCTTCAGTCAGTTTATAGAATTAATTTTTATAGTCCCTTTATTTATATACAGATACTGAAAAGCAAAGGCAGCAGATTAGCCCTGTTCGTTTCGCAGGGATGAAGAGCCTCATTCCCAGAGGTTAAGTGCTCCTCACCACTCCTATTTTTCTGCTACATTTGCCTCCAGTCTACGGTCCTCAACCATATATACTGATTTGGTGTAAGTTTTTGTTGCCCGTGACTTTGAATATTGCTATTTAGCAGATGAATCCTACAGCTTGTCAAAAATGCGCTTGTATCACAGGCCATTGGTGAAGACCATAATATTTTAGAAAGAAATCAGAACTGAGCAAAGTGAAACTTCTCTAGAACTTGCATGCTGGTTTCTGTTTATTTCTGGAACTAAGTTTTAGAGAAAAAAAGCTCACTTTTATTACAAACACCTGCATAGTACCTCAACCACAGTTAAATATTGACCCCTTCAAAGATTTTCACCCAGTAGGCATTTTCAGATTTGCTCTCATCTTTTTTTTTAACACTTTCAAAATTATTTCTGTTACATTAGAATTAACTATATACTGTAACTTTTTAAAATAATACTAATCACCTTTCAGAATTTATTAACCTTTTTGTGTAGCATTCTATGTCTAGTTTTTCTTTTAGTCTTATTACTTTCCTGTATATTCAGGTTTCCCTGTAACAAAGTAGTGACTTATGTAAAAAAGTGGTTTAACTGTTCTAATTAATACATTTGAAGAAGACTAACTTTTAAAATATTTCATTCAATATTAAAATGCACTTTTCTTCCAATCTATTTCTTTATGTAAGAGAAAGATCAACTTTATGGTTTTAGGATAATCCGGATTTTAAGATACAAAACATGATAAATTTAGATTCTAAAGCAGTATATGAGATGCCACAAATTTTTAGGATTTTTGTTTTGTTCTAGAATTACTGAGTTTTTTGATAAAAGTGCTTTGATATTTGAATTTTCTGTTGAATGTAAAACATGTATTCAGTGAAGCATTACATAAAATATTTCTTTTAATCTAATGAGGTATAGTATGTGAATAAGATGAAGGTGTGGTATATGTACTATTTAAGAACAAAGAATGTCAAAGACTACAGATACTCAAATGTATCACTTACTAGTAATGTGGTTTTGTTCACATAAATTAACCTCTGTGCTCTAATTTCCGCATCTGTCTTTATTCAGCTGCTTTAACAAATACCAGAGACTGGGTAATTATACGTGACAAAAGTTTTATCTCATAGTTCTGGAGATCAGGAAGTCTAGGGCACTAACAGATTTGGTATTGGATGGCAAATCTATTTCATGGTTTGACAGATTGTAGATGTGTCCTTGGGTAGCAGGAGCTAAATACTACTGTGGAATCTCCTTTATGATTACACAAAGGCCCTACCCACCTCCTGATACTGTACCATCACCTTGGGGATTAGGGTTTCAATATATCAACAGGGAGGGGACACACATGTTCAGACCTTTAAAATTCAATTATAATAACTACCTCATTGGTTGTTGAGATGAAAAGAGGTAAGATTATTATTAGCTACCAGTTACCATAGTGGTTTTTTTACCTACAATGTTTTTCTTATTTTGGTCGTTCATTTTGTTTTCATGTTTGTATTTTCAACATTTCCTTCCATTTGAATATTTGCTTTTTTGTTTTTTCTTCTTTCTTTTTTTTTTTTTCCAGCTCCTGTAGGCCTATGTCTGTCCACTTAGGTGTAAGTTGTATCTGTGTCAGGAATGATCTTGCAATGCTAATGTTCAGTTGCCATATTTGGCAGTATTCTGATCATCAGCTATTTAAGAGTAACACTAGTGTTAACTAACTTTCCTTGCCTGACAGTAGTGTTGCCACTATTCCTTGTTTCTGTGGTAATAGATGAGGTTTGTATGGTCCTGTTATTCCAGCCTCCAGACACCATTCCCGATCTACTGGTGCCCTCTACGCCCCCGATGTGTATGGGGCCTCAGGTGAAGGATGAGTACATTTTCACTATCATCTGTATCTTTGTCTCAGATTTTGTTCTTTTCTGTTTTCATGGAATGTTACTCATTTTTAAAAATTGATTTTTTAAATTTAAATTTAACTTGTTGGAGAATACATCATTTGTTGTCTTTCCTTTTACCACAAGTAACTTTTTCCACTTTAGCAATCCTACTGAGCATTTTTTTTTCACTACCAAATGGACATTTTTCTTTTATATGACCTGTTATATACCATTTTTAAATATAAAAATGTTTTATGTTCTTGGTTGTGTACTTCATCTTTGTTTATATGTTTAAAAAAAACCAAAATGGTGGATGAAGTGTTTTAATTGTGAATGATGGTGTATAAAGCAGTTGAGGGAGACTGCATCTCTGGTTTGTCTTTGCCTATCTCAGAATGTTGGGCACATAATAGCCCCTTTACAGATACCGAATGATCTGTCTTAAGTATAGAATAAAGCCAACCTACCTTGAAGATGAGATTATATAATGGAGCTTTTCTTCCTACTGTATTCCTGGTGTGACTTCAGTGATCTCCCAGTAATTATTGGTTGGGATTGATCTTCATGGATTTCTTTGTGGTTCCACCCATATGGAGAGACTTACTTCAACTGACAGAGCTGGATTAATTATAGGGGTATAGATGTCCAGGTCCTTAGTCTGCCAACTATACATATTTCTACCTGTGGACATAAAGAATTAATATTCTTTAAATGTATTTCCTATACATTGTCAATAATTTTAATTGCCTTTACCCTTTTATTTGATTAAGAACTCAGCATGCCCAGAAAATACAATATTGCTTTTAAAATGCTTTGCCCCATTGGTTTTTTTCCCCCCTTTAGGGTCTTAAAGTTTCCCAGCCTAACTCTATTACATGCCTACCTCAAAGCTTTTTCCCTCTTTTGATGAATTAGGTCCAGGGTATGGGATCAGCCAGTCAAGCCGACTGTCATCATCTGTCAGTGCCATGCGAGTGCTGAACACAGGTTCTGACGTGGAGGAAGCAGTTGCAGATGCCTTGGTACTCTTCTCCATCTCCTTATTAGTACACATGCTCCATTTATGAAGGCAGTATATGAGAAAGCCAGTCTACCTGTGGGAAAGGAATGAGAAAGTTCCTCTAGGTGGACCCAGGATGATAAAATATGGACAGTGTAAAGCAGACCAGCATACTTAATTTTTGACTCTTAATAGTTAGATATTTAAACCAGAGTCAGTAGTACCGATGAGTTTTAGGAGCATAGTCATGTCTAATATGGTAATATGTTTTATGTGCTGTAGTATACTAAACGTACGGTGAAATAGATACACTTGGTTTTTTTTTCTTTTTTGGAGATTGAGACACTTGTGTGCACTTGCACAATTATTTTGGTTTGTGCTGACTTTGTTTAGTCTTTTAATTATGTGTGTTTTTTTAACTAAGAGAAAGTACGTCTTCAAGGCAAATTATACTCAAGATACCCTCCTGAATATTTATGCCTGACATATTAGGCAGTAAAGTTTAAAACATGTTATAGAGATTCATGGTCGTTTGTGGAAAGAGTGCTATATGTGTACCATTGTTGTTGATTGTTTTTCTTGCTTAAAATTATAACAGCCACAATTTATTGCATATCCTTACCTATATAGTTCCAACAGTCATCATTGCTGAATTTTTCCCTTGACCTTGGCCATTTGATCTTTTTTTATAAACTAATATAACAAAGTAGGAGTTTTGTTCTCTTGGGCATGGGATATATTGATCACATCCTTTAATGATGGTATTTAAAGGGTATTTTAAATTTACTATTTTGTATCTTTGTATTCTCAAAGTATATTTTCTAGGTTTTTTAATTGGACAGTTTACCAATTCACTTCTGCTCATATAAATTTTATGAATTGAATGAGTTATTGTTGAGCTTTCCCTTGTAATACTAAAATAGTGTGTTTGAATTATACAGAAATATTTCAGCAACAAAGGCCAAGATGTGAATCCAAATAATTTCATTCTTTTTTTTTTTGGTGGTGGTACTGGGGATTGAACTGAGGACCTTGCACTTTACCAGGCAGGTGCTTATGCCACTGAGCTATATCCCCAGCTACTTTCATTATTTGACTAGCACAGATATAACAGTTGCAACTAGCAATTCATGGAAAAAAAAATTTCCCATTATTAAACCTAATTTGAACCTGGGTAAAATTAGAGAAATAAAACTAAATTTGGAAATAACAAAAAGATGCAAATAAGAAGAATATTTGAGATTCTTTGGGAAAAGTGGTTATGGGAATATTTTTGTAGTTCAGCTATATCTCTCTCAACTGAAGGATGTTGTTAGATTAAAGATATAGCCTGCTGATAAGCAGTTCTTTTTTATCTAAATGTTAAAAAACTTAATGTTTCTGGTCATGGGCCTTATTAATGCCTACTTCACTGTGCTGTTTAGCAAAATGTTCTTCATTATTTTCAATTTCTTTCTTTAAAAATTTACTGCTCTCAGCTCTTAGGAGACATACGGACTAAGGTATAGACATTATTTTCTGACATCTTATGATAATACGACTTTTTTCTTTATTTCATCAATTTAAGATATGGTTTTCTATAAAAAATTAGAGTAATAAAAATCCTTAGACACACATCTGCTTTTCTGTAGGGTGATTATCAAGAGATTACTGTCTGAATAAAGGGTCTTATGGCGTTGCTAGTTTTTTCAGCCCAACTACTTACATAAAGAGATGAGATCATTTGCAGCAGTATTTATTACAAAATTGATCCTGGACCCCAACACAGGAAACATCACCGTGTTGTCCTTCTAAATTAAGTTGGTACATCTAGATCAAATGAGTACAGAGAGTGATGGAGACATTACAAAACTATTTTAAGTCCAAAGCATATTTCTTTCAGCTTTTAGACTGTGGAAAACCTATAATCACTTGGAACTATTTTAAATTATTTTGTTTAATGTATTTGACTAAAATATCTTTATCAGTCAAAATCCAAATATTGTATTATGTAGATTTGTTTCCAGTTCTTCCAATGGAAATCTCAAATGACCTACTCTCCCTTATGTCATTTTCCATATGCAAGGTATAATTGCCTCTTACATAAATTATAAACCTTAGATATAAAGGAATAAAATGAATCAATATACTTTCTCATATTTATTAAAGAAGATGGTATAGATATATTGAGAAAACATGGAGGGCCCTTAAAGATCTTGCCTCCTAAAAGTACTAGTAAGCAAAGCAATTTCTCATCATTCTTTATATTTCACTTCTTTTTTTTTTTTTTTTTTTTGCGGTACTGGGGATCGAACTCAGGACCCTGCGCTTGGCTAGGCAAGCACTTATTCCACTGAGCTATATCCCCAGCCCTATATCTCACTTCTTGAGGAGACGTGAGGGTTGGATATAAGGGAAGAGAGGCCAGACAAGTGGTAGTGGGGGTGAAGGACTAGGAAAGAGACTAGGAGAGACAGGACAAATGAGATGTACGTAGGGCAAAAACATGCACATTTCTGATCCATCGTACTCCTCCTCTATAAAAAGGTAGTCTTTTTCTTACCTTTCAACTTCTAGTAAGTTTCTGTTAATTTTACATTCGAATAGTTCTTGGTTTTCCATGAAAAAGATTAAGGTAAAAAAGGCACATATTTAGCACTTTTCATTTAGGTATCTAAACTTCAATGTAGTCTTACTTTTCCTGTACCACTTTATATTAAAGAATATTTCATCTTCTACTAACTTCTAAAAAAAGTGTTTTCTAAACAAAAATTAAATGTTGATATTTTATAATTATAATGATTAGCAGCATGCTTTGTACTGATTTTAAAAGAAAAACCAAAGTCCTTTTGTGCTCAAGAGATACTATGAAATGCCAGTATCTTTTAGCTACTGCTAATGACATTCTTTGCGTGTAACAGAAAAAACCTGCTCGAAGAAGATATGACTATGGAGTACATTCCGATGATGATGCTAACAGTGACGCTTCCAGTGCCTGTTCAGAACGCTCCTATAGTTCTCGAAACGGTAGTATTCCTACGTATATGAGGCAGACGGAAGATGTGGCAGAAGTGCTCAATAGATGTGCTAGTTCCAATTGGTCAGAAAGGAAGGAGGGACTCCTGGGTCTGCAGACCTTATTAAAAAATCAGAGAACATTAAGGTGAGATGTGTTGTCTTCAAATAATTATTTTGTCAGGTTAGCACTTTCCGGCTTTATTTCTATAATACTTTAGAGATAATGGCATAGAAACACACTTATCCTCAATTCAAAAGTTGTGTTACACTTTTTTCCCAAGCCTCATTCCATTAGAACTGTCCGGTTTACAAAACCATTTTAATTTTCTGGCTTTATCTAAAGAACCATTTTTAAAGGAAACTATATATTAAAAATGTAACTTTTACAAAATGGAAAATGCTATTAGTTTTAGAAATCAATGTAAGTAATAAGTGCTGGAAATGTAGTTCAGTGGTAGAGCGCTTGTCTAGTATGTGCAAGATTATGGGTTAATCAGCACGGAGCTGGGGGAGAATATATATATATATATATATGAATAGTTTAATGTGTGTGTGTTTTTTTTTTCTTTCCTTTATAATGGCCTTCCTTTTTCCCATGCCTCCTTTACTGTCCTTGTCTGTATAACATAAAAATCTTTTGTAATTGAGCCGTTTAAAATCATAATTTCAGATAATTTGGTAAGTTTGTGGTAGAGTGTAGAAGGCCACTTTCTAACTTGATATCTGTGAAATCAGATTTGATATATTTGCTGTGTATTTATTTTAGCAAGTAGTAGAACTATATAATTTAAAATAAATGTGTATGAACACCTAATTATTTTTATATATACAATATCACATTTCATGATTCACTGCAGTAAATCATCAAAGTATTGTCTAGATTCATCAAGAATAGTTTAATGATAGGTTAGTATATCATTTTAATGGTAGACATTAAACTTTAGAGAGACTTTAGATCCTAAGTCACAAAAGTTAAGAAAATATCTGAATACTTAAAATAATAAAATTCATGTGCTAGGACTAACTTGGGAATTTTTCATGTCCTGCTATGTTACTGGAGTCAGTTGTGTTTCTTTTCAGAACTTTCAATCTTTGTGATAGTGTAGGTTGCAACAGAATGTTTGTATTTGATACCTTTGCAATTAGCCCTGACTAGTAAATCCTCCAAATCTCTCAATATTGAGGGCTGATATCTGTTGCTGTTGTTCTTGTTGCTAATGAAGAATTATATGCAAGCTTGTTTTTAAATGACTTCAACCTATGCCAAGATATTAAGTAGCCACCTTACTATTTTTGGCAGCCGAGTGGAACTGAAAAGATTATGTGAGATTTTCACAAGAATGTTTGCTGATCCTCATGGCAAGGTATGTTTTAGTAGATAAGATTATTTACTCCTGCATGCCCCCCAAATAAGTAAAATAATAGCAGACAGAACTTTGTAAGTCATGTTTGTTGTACTATTGATCCAAAGTTATTTATAGTAATATTTTCAAACATAATTAAACTTAAGTGGCTGATATCAAACAAATTGTGTCTGAAAGTGCACTTTGACCCTCCAAAGCTGGAGTTTTTGATAGTAAAACTGAAGGGTATAGTTACAAGCACAGCTCTTTGTAATTTAGTCAAGGGTGAGTATATTTTGTATTACTAAAAGTATTATTTGTAAAGGACATAAATGAGACAAGTTGAACAAAGTTTCTCATATGTCATTCAGTTTTCTTCGTGATAATTAGCACATTACTTTAAATATATTCTTATCTTCAAAAAACAATTTTGTGGAAAAGAATTGCCATTAACACAAAAGCACAAAGTGTGACTGTAGCCATATCTTGGTAATAATATAAAAAAGAAACATTTCATACATTAAAATAATGTTCAGTTTAGTTTTTAATGTTGGTTCAAGTACATTTAAGTACTTATGTGTAATTGGCATATATACTATTCAATTTTGGTTTACCTTGGTGTGTAATACTGTAACAAAAATGTGTTCAGTTATTGTGTTTCCAGAAATATTTTTGGAAGCTATAAAATTTATTATATCTTCCTTTAGGACACAAGTGGCTACAGGAGAATTTCTAACCTACGTGAGAGGGAACTGTGGCGAGGAAATTATTGAAAACAAATAATAACTTTATTTTATTGTTTCTGTGTTCATTTTACTTTTGTACATATCATTTTTTCGTGTTTTAGTATTTTCATTATTCATGGCACTATTTAAAGAAATCCCAGAGTAAATTCTGCAATTTAAAATCTTAGAATAAATTAAAATCCAACTGATACAAAACCACTGAGGTGCATATTTATTTAAATTTTTCAAAGGTTATTCTCTATCATAAATATTTATTTTATCTGAAGATAAGAGGGCCCATTAAAAGACAAAAGAAAAATACCTTTGGTAAGCAGTTTATTAACTAAAAATTTTTAAAGTTTATAATGGTCAAACTGATAATGTAGATAACTGTACCATTTTATATTGATGCTACTACCACTGATTGCAGCTAGAGGTCTTGCTTTAATACAAAATGTCCATCAATTCTAAATAAATTATCTTTGGTGATTCCAGTTGCCAGTGTAAACCAAAAGGAAAGATAGTTATCTGGGTGAGCCTATTTTAATTAACAGTATGTTCAACTTCAAAAAATATAGTTATTAAATATCTTCAATAAGTGATATGATTTATCACTGTTGGAAGCTGTAAGACCAAGGCTGAATTATTTCTTGAGGTCATAATTTCTTACTTTTTTTAGGGCAATAATGCAAATAGGAAAGCTGAGTTTGGCACTGGTAAGGAACTGAAATGGAACACAAATGTTAGCCTCCCGTGATAGATGTGGAGAAGCAGTAATCACCAAAGGTGACTTTGGGTTTTTCTTCTTAGGCTTTTAAATAGCATAAAATCATTATTGACCTACCTGGTTTTGTTTCCTTGTTTGGGATTTAGATTTTTTTAGTCAGTTCTTACATAAGGGGAAAGTTTTGGGTTGTGTTTGTTTTTTTATTTGGTGATTACATTAGTCAGGTTTTTGTTGCTGTAACAAAACAGCAGACATGCCCGACGTGAGGGAGAGAGGGTTTATTTTCACTCCTAATTTCAGAGGGTTTGGTCCACGACCAGCTGGCTGTACGGCAGAAACGAAGGAGACACTCATGGCAAAGGAAAGTTTCTCAAAGCAAAGATCAAGCAGGAGCCAGAGAGGAAGGGGCCAGGGATCAGATGTAGTTCCCAGGACTCACCAGATACACATAGAAGTTAGGCAGCTCTCATGCCAGTAGAGTTGACGATCATGATAAACCATCACAGTAATTGGCACTACTAATAATTAATATATTGAGAATAAGTTGAACATATCACTATGCTGTGCTGAGTTTGAAACATAAGGATGTGATTTGTAATTTTTGCATTATATCATGATTATTAAGTAACAAATGTGCCCTGCCCTTTTAATGCTATTTGTAAAGTACCAACAGTTCTCTATCTTCCAGATCCTGTAGCTTCTTTAGATATCATTTTTCATCCCAAAAGCAATTTTATTCTATTTCAGAGATCAGCCAGTAATTTATGGTTTTGTAGGCCATAACGTTCTCTGTCCCAGCTGTTCAACTCTGTTCAACTCATTTAACATGAAAGCATCCACAATGTGTAACAAGTCATTGTGGCTGGGGTGTAATAAAACTGTTTATAAACATTGAAATTTGAATGTTCCTATAATTTTCATGTGTCACTAGTCTTCTGATTATATTTAAAATTTTAAAAACCATTTTTAGTTTGAAGTCCCTAGTCTGCTGACCCCTTTTTATATATATGGCTCTTTGCCCATGACACTAATAGAGAAACTTGTTTAGGAACTTACTAAACTCTTAGAGCTCGTGCCATTTGTTGAAGGCTACAATCTTAAAGGAAAACTCTGCTGGCCCCTTCTGTGTCTATACCTGATCTGTGGCTCTTGTCTGAGCACTCAGTAATACTAGGCAGTCCTTCTCTAGCGTTTCCTTCTGTTCCCCCATGAATACCATCAAATACTCTGTCCTAAAAACCCAGCCATGCTGATTTCCTCATTCATCTCATGCCCTAGAATATATCCTAGCCTCTGAGTTGACCAAGAGAATGGAAGCCATTAAGCAGAAACTCTGTTTCCTCTCACCAACTACAAGCTTAACTGCGCATGAACCCATTCTAACTTTGTATCTTCCCTCCTTTTGAGGCAGAAAGCAGTCTCCCCATGAAACTACATTGCTAGCTGTATGAATATCCTTCCTCCTGCTAATATAATCTCATGGCTTAGGTTTCCAGGAATTGCTCATAAATTTCAGTTTGCTGACTGATTTCCTTATTTTGTTTTGCAACTTTGTTATAAATTCATTCTTTATTCATATGTACTTTTAATTTTTTATTTTTTGGGTAGTACTGGGGATTGAACTCAGGGCCTTGTGCATGCTAGGCAATCACTCTACCACTGAGCTACATCCCCAGCCCCACTTTTTCCTTTTTTTGAAACAAGGTCTCATTATGTAATTCAGACGGGCCTTGAACTCACTAGCCCAGGCTGGCCTCAAACTCATGGTGATCCTCCTGCTTCAGCCTCCCAAGTGCTCCCAAGTGTGCCATCATGCCTGGCCTCAGATGTACCTTTTCTGTCATTTAAGAATGTGGCATGGGATAGGAGAAAAGATGGGTTTTTCTGTTATACTTAATCCAGTCTCATGCCATTTCTTTTGTTCTTTTCAAACACCAATAAGATGATTTTACTAATATTGATGTTACGTTAGGCCTTCTTATTCACACTATACTTTTTCTAAAGCTTCCTTAACTGCTTTCCTAATGTCTCCCAAATACGTGTTTCTGCCCTGTTTTTCTCCTACACTTAGTTGCATCACTGTGGTTTGCATTTATCCCTCAGCATCTGTGTAATATTTGTTCTAGAACCAACACTCCTCCCACCAGCACCCAAGGAAGCCAAAGCCTATATGCAGTATAATCAAACATGCAGTGAATGTTTAAAACAATTTTTAAAAATTATAAGAAACCATACCCAGTCATGGTGATGGTGACATACACCTGTAGTACTAGCACTTAGGAGGCAGAGAGAGGAGGATTGTTGCAAGTTTGAGACCAGCCTGAACTACATAGTGAGTTCAAGGCCAGCCTGAACTACATAGCAAGACCCTGTTTCAAAAAAAAAAAAAAAAAGCCATGTGTGGAGGTTCACACCTGTAATCCCAGTACTTGGGAGGCTGAGGCCAGGGGCCTTGCTTTGAGTTCGATGCCAACCTGGGCTACATAGTGAGTTCACGGCCAGTCTAGACTACATAGCAAAACTCTGTCTCAAAAAAAAAAATTACAGTAAAAGGCACATGGCCATTAATCCCTCTAAAACTGCGTCCTCTCACTTTAACACATTCAGCCCGCTGTCCCTGCCGCTCTCTGCAGTGGCCCTGGAGTCTTCTTTGTGTCTTTAATCGCACTGTCACAGCTGCTGTGGTGTCCTGAATTGATGAAAACATTTACTCTTCATAGTCATTTTGCCTATGTAGAAGAGAAAGAAATATACGATTCTAGATCCGGCGATGAATGTGGATGAGGACACGCTTTAATGTTTTTACAAGCCTGCCTTTTCAGTGGATGGCATTGACAGTGATAGGTGCTGCATTGTTTAAAATCACATCTTATAAAGATTAAAAGATTTCCAGAGCTACTTGAAAAAAGGGCAAAAACAATGAAGTGTGTTTGAAGTGAGGGGCAGGATTTTGTGGGACATTAAGGGCAATGTGTCATTTACTATGTAATTTTAAAAAATTTAAATATTAACTATATTTTGTACCCTTGTTTGTGCAAGTCCTTTATATAAAATAGTACCATGTTTGCAATAACCTATGCACATGTTCCCACGTACTTTAAGTCATCTCTGGATTACTTAAAATACCTGATACAGTGTTATCACTTCATGAATCGTTATTGTTTAGGGAATAATAATAAAGAATGTCTATTCATGTTTTGTACAGATGCATTGGTTTTGAACATTTTGATCTATAGTTGGTTGAAGCCATGGGTATAGAATACACAGATACGGAGGACTGAGAATATGTTCAGCCTCAGAACCACTCTTCCTTCTCAATTGCCTTATCTTCCTAAAGGATACTACCATTACTTGGTTACCCAAGTGAGGGATTTGGCATTATTCTAGAAATGTCATTTGACCCTATTAACCCTATAAGTATCTCTATGTTTTCATTACTAATTCAGGGCATGATCATCTTTTTTAAAATGTTGTATTAGTACATGTTTACGTACACCATGATTATATTCATTCTGGGGAATTGGTACAGAGCACATTTCAATTCTTTCTATGTCCCTTCCCCCCACCTGTGTTTTGTTGCTGCTGCTGCTGCTGCTGTTTGCCAGCATCAGATTTATTTATTTATTTTTAAGTCTTTATCAACTTACCATAAACACATGTTAACAGCCAGGCTAACAGACCAGAAAGCATATAAAATACATAAAATGATTTTACTAAATCAAGGTGCACGTTTATACACAAGGTCACAATCATCTTTTGTCACTGCACCCCTTTCACGTTCTACCTTGGGTGCTTTAGTAATCTTTCTAAAAGGTGAATCTTCTGTTACTGGGCTGGGGATGTAGCTCAGTGGAATAAGTGCCTGCCTGGCAAGTGCAAGGTCCTGAGTTCAATCCACAGTACCAAAAAGAAAAGAAAAAACAAATTTCTGTTACTGTCTTAAAACCCTTAGAAAATATCCAAACAAAGCCTATCAGTTTTGCTTCCATTCCCACTTCTCAACCCAGCCTATGTTCATTTTCCCACGTGTGCCAGGTCCTATTCTGTGTAGCTTGAAGTACTGTATACCATCAGGGACACTTTCCTTTCTTCCTCAGTTTAGCATCTTTAGATAGCACATTTTTTTCAGTAGTGGATTAAATCACCACTATGAATGGAAATTTCTCCTCTATAACCTTAGCTATCCCAAAAATCTCACAAAGCAGAAACTGTACAAAACCTTGCCCCTAAAATGAACCTTAGTGTTTGTGAGACACCTTATCCTATAAGCAGTGGTCGAGTGGATTTTCCCATGTGCTTTTAGGTCTAAGTCAGTCTCTGTGAAAAGGTCTTAGGTACCAGCTAGTGAAAGTTGTTCTCCTTTTTGCCTAACCTAGTTGAGATCATCTCTTGTCCCCAGCAGAAACAGGACACCTAGAGAACATGATTATGAACAGCATCAGCCCCAGAATATTTTACTCTTTGTTTTTTAAACAAAGGGTCCTTGTGCAACTAAAATATCAGGCATGCTATAGTATGTATTACAGATATCCCAGAAAGGCAGGCTGGAAAAGAACTTTTTCTGAGTACAGAAAATCCTGAAGTAGATGCAGGATTTTTCCTGGGATATGAATAATATGGTTAGTACATATGGTTTGAAAGTTGAAGCTATTTGTTGTCTGTAATTTGATGTGAACTTTTTATTTCATGTGTATAGTTGTCTCCTGGGATCCTTGGGGGGATTGATTCCAGAATGCTCTGCAGATCTCAAATCTCTTATAAAATAAAACAGTGTAGTATTTGCATCTAACCTACACACGTCTTTCCACTTAAAATCATTAGGTACTATCAGTAATATAACTGGTAATAATATAACTGATGATACCTAATGCAATATAAATGCTATGTAAATAGTTGTTACAGTGTATTGTTTAGGGAATCACGAGAAAACTATACATGTTCAGTACAGATACAGTTTCTCCCTCCAAAGTTTTTGGGCCCTACTTGGTTGAATCTTCAGACTTGGAAACTGCAAATACAGAAGGATACCTGTGCAGTGTGAAAATAGGTGCCCTGACCAGGGTGCGTGTGTGACAGCAACTTACATCGTGAGGCAGCAGGTGTACTGCACAGAGCCTTTTCATATTTTTACAAGAAAGGCAACACCACACAGTGATAACATATGAATAGTGGAACTAGATTGCTTAGTTCAAACCCTATCTCACATACTTATTAACAATGTGTATCTTGATTTCTTAATATGTAAAACAAATTTTATAGTAATATCTACCTCATAAGATTGGGATGATTAAATGAGCTAATATATGTAAAACCCTTAGGACGTACCAAACACCACATAAATTTTGAAACATCTTATTTAATATTTTAAAAATCAAGAGTTCAGGGAAGATTTTCATTTTTACTTCTCTGGACCCACTTTTTCTCCTCAGGTGTAAAGTTCTCCCAAGTGGCTCTGACATGTGACTCTGGGGAAGAACCCAGTAAAGTCACCTTCATGGAGGTATATGCCAAGAATCGGCAACTTACAGTCTTTGTAATCCTACCTCCTGAACCGTGCTTTGAGTCTTGGCTTGCTGGGGAGTTTAACCTGTGCTAACTAAACTGGAGCCCAGTTGTGTACCCTGCTTAGGAAGATCGTGTCTCTTCTGACAGGCGTTCTGGGTAGTTCAGATGCTCTTAGTCTTTGAAGCATCTGGGGAGTATGAATGTTTGTGGTATAAACAGTGAATCTCCAAACAATGGAATTGTTTCAGACCTTCAGAAGAAATAATTAGAAAGTATTACTGGGGGGAGGGTGGTTCTAGATACTACAATACTTGAGACTAAATGTTGGCACTGTTCAGAAATGAGAGTGAGCTTCTGTTTACTCTTGGGTTCTTTCCAGAAATTGAGCATCAGGATTAGTAGGATGTACAGAAGACCTTAGTTTCTGTTTTTTAAATTTCCTTCACAAAGAAGTGAAAGAGAAACATAGGACAAGCATATGTTCTTTTCCCATACTATTCATTTAATTCTTGTTTTAAAAATCTATTTTGAGTTTTTCATAAAACTTAAAAACATTTGTCACTTTTATTTTCTAAGTGTTGTTCTTCCATACAGGAACTTTGCATTGATGGCGACTAATTTGTGTGTTTTTCTTTTTTTTCTTTTTTTCCTTTTGCATGCTGTCCCCTGTGTTGGAACTCTCAATAGAGAGTAAGTTGGTTCAATATTTGTTGGAAACCTAACTTTACTGCATGGTTGTGAAATTAACCCTTTTTCTCTGTTTTCTCTCCCAAAGAGTTCATGCAGTGTTGGACCCTTTGCAATCCACGAAATGCTATTTGCAGTTATGCAAACTGTCATTCTGTTTGGAGATGTGCTTTTTATAATCTACTAATTAATCTAATTTGATTATGTTCTATATTTGATGACTGGCACACCTAAGATATAAGCAAGTTTAAGAAAAGGCTGCCTCAATTGTAATAGCTTAAGTATGTAATTCTTTCTCAACAAATTAGTTTTGAGATATGTAGGATTATAAATTAATTTCATTGAAGGTTTAAAAATAACTCTCGTTTCACAAATTGTTTAAAGTTAACCCCTATCCCTCACATGTACTTTCCACAATTTTTGTCATTCCAAAAAAGCAAGCAGAGGGATTTATAGGGCCTGGATTCTCAACTTTCTTTCCTAAAATTGTTATCCCTAGTATTATAGCCTATCTGTTTTTCCCTTTAATCCTAGGTTAGAAAATGGGAGAGTATCAACATTTGAGAGGAGCTCTTTGTGGTAGGGTAATTGAGTAAGAAACATTGTGCGTAATTTCCAATATATTATGGATAAAATGTATTAAAAATATATGGATATAGGCATATATGTTTGTATGTATATATGATCAGTTAGTAACATTGATAGCATATAAATTTTTAAAAAAGTAATGATTCTGTTCTGTATAAGGTATACTATAAATAACATGTCTATATGTTAGGTTTAACCAAAAGGAAGTTCTGCTTCTTGAAGGCTTCTTGAAACAAATAGCATTTAAGATTTTTACGGAAATATAGGCCTTAGCTATGTAAGCATGAAAATAAAGACCACCCCCCAGGGAGAGACTAGCATGAGTCCAGAAAAAGAAGTGGGAGATGTCAAAAAAATTTATAGGAAAGAAAAAGAAGGTAATCTTATAAAAGTAAGGGAGTCTTGCCACTAGCAGGAAAAATGGTTGACTACCAATTACAGGGTAAATTTCATTTGGGAAACAATCCTTACACTTGTTGAACAACTCTTTAGTGAGGTCCGCAGCCTCTAGATAAGTTTGAGTTTAGTTCTAGTTGGTGATACAAGACTGTATAAAAATATATAAACTTTATTCTCAACTAGTATATGTCCTAGATAAAATGTAATATAGAGAAAAAGTTAAATAGCACCATGAATAACTAGTCCAACTGAAAATCCTAAGTGGAGGAGATCGGTGACTATTATTTAAAGTAATCAAGAAGTTTCTTGACAGAGATTTGAGCAAACTTCGCAGGGAGCCACATACTGTATGTGAATGAATGGGCAGGCACTGCAGGTGAGGAGGAGGAGTAGGAAATTGGGAATTTTGACAAATGTGAATGAAGAGGGAGGGCTAAAGAATCTGTATTACTGAATAATCCTCTATTTTGGAAAGTTAGAACCCTATGTAAGGGTTTGGGACATTATCCTATAGACAATGAAGGGGACATTTAAGGATTTTTGTTTTTATCAAAAGAATGATTTCACAATTAGAAACAAAGGTGTGTTGACAAATACAATCTACAGGCACTGCTGGTTTTTTTTTTTAATGCTGATTTATTTATATAGTGTCTGTAACCATGCTATAGCTGCAGGGTTGAGTAGTTGTAAGTCCATATGGATTGTAAAGCCTTGGATAATTACTATCAGCTTGTTAATAGAAATGATTTCATGACCCCTGCTACACAGGAAATGTGAAGGTTAAAGTTAGGTTAGTACAGTAGTCTAGACCTAAAGTCAGAAAATTTTGGTGCCTGAAACAATGGTATGATAAACACATATTAAGGCCAAAGGAGAGAGCTATTCTGGAGATTCTGGGCCTTATAGGATAGATGGAGGAGTTCACATTTGTGATGAAGACCGAATGAGGATGAAGATATTTAGGATGTAAAAGAAAAATTCCTGGCAAGAAAGAAGAGAAATAATAAAAGGAAAACCGTGTCAAACTATAGGAATGGCCAAGCATTTTGAACTTAAAAAAAACGATTACACATCATGATTAGGAGATGAGAAGTAGGAGCGATACAGTGGAAGCTAAAGAAATTATTTGTGGACTCGCATCTTTTGCATCTATAAGCAAAAGATTTAAGTACGGAATAAAAGATAGCAGAGGAGACCCTACTTTGTATAGCAAGAATATAGAATAGGAAGATTAGCTTTAAAATGAATAACATTGGCTCTTCTTTGGAGAAATGATTTTGTAGAAAGTTAAGTATAGTGGAATGCAAGTTGAGGGGAAAGTCAATGGAGAATTTTATGTTGAAAGACTGTAGAGTCAGTGGGGTAAGCCATTTAGCAAGAGTGGTGGGCTACAACTGAAAACCAAGGGAGTTAAGTGCTGACCACGCCACTGTCCGTCTGAAATATTGGATGAGTTGCTTGGTTTCCTACTTCTCTGCTTATTTCTCCATAAAACAAGAGGCTTGATTTAAGCATTCTAATGGTTGTATGTATTCAGAAGGATTTTCATATAGAAGAGTTTAAAATTGGAATCCTCAGGAGGCTATGGAGGCATTGAAGCTAGGTGTGATAGCACATACTTGTAATCCCATCTACCCAGGAGACTAAGGCAGGAGGATGACAAGTTCAGAGCCAGCCTGGGCAGTTTAACAAGACCCTATCTCAAAATTCACTAGCTCAGTACCCTCTGCGTTCAGTCCTTAATCCACAAAAAAAAGAGTTGAAACAAGAGTGAACACATTAAAAAAAAAAATTATGTGCTAGTAAACCAGCTTTAGGGGAGAAAAGTCTTGATTTGTAATATTTGCCAGTTTCTGAAGTGTGAATACTCTTACTGTGGCTGATTTTAAGCTACTGAGAACCTTGCGTAATTCCTGAAATCACTCCAGCACTTTGCTGAACAGGTAACCAGTAAGAGTGAATACCAGATTAGATGCATGCGTTTGTCATAGAAGAGATTCTTATAAAGTTTCTCAACAGTATTCTGGGCTCAGAGTTAAGACCAGAGGCAGTTTAAGCAAACTCATACAAATGTGAAACGAGAGGGAAGCCACATTTTGAAGGAGTAGTTGGAGGAAGAGTAGAATCAAAGTTCAAAGAATCTACATTGTAAGATAAGAACCAAGTTGAGACACTACCTGGGGACCAGAGAGTGCTAGAAAATGTAAAGTAATCATAGCTTGTGCTTACATAAATAGATAGCATCTTAACCAAAGTGTGTTTTTTAGTTTGTAACTTATTCAAGTATTAGTTGAAAGTTCTAACAGAAAAATCCTTCAGTTCTAACAGAAAAGAGGAAAAATAGTTTGTATATAACTGTATAAGAGAAAGAAATCAAACATATATAATTACTTTTGAAATGAAATACTTTTAAATACTATTCTGATTGTGACTCACCTTAGTACATCATGGCTGAAAATCTTAAAAGAGTTTTTCCTCTTTACATAGAAGTTAATTTTCCAGTGTGTTATTGAATTTCTTGTGAAGAGATACAAACTTGTTGTAGGTTAACTTTTTATAAGTATTTTAATGAGATACATCACTTACAACTCTTGGCTTCTCATCACCTTAAAAATGTTCTCAACTGGTAGAGGTATCCATGAATAGAAATGGATACTAATTAGGAACTTTTTAAAATCACTAAAAGTTAGGTGTAGACTTTTATTTTAGGTACCATTTTATCACAGATAAATTACTTTTGGGGCAGTTTTACTAAATAATATGTTATACCAAAAAGTTTGTGACAGTTGTCATTTTGAGAACTCTGAGGATTCTCTAGCCTATTATGTCAAATAAATTTTACACTTTAACATAGCTGTTAGTATAGTCCTCCATTATTCACTCAATGTCACTCTTCCAAAAAGCTGAGAGTCAGTAAGACTATGGATACTTCGTTTCCCTACATTTCTTATAAAGTGGATCTCAGTTTAACCAATTAAACTGTGGTATCAGTGATAACATTAGGTGTGCCAGCCATTATTGCCAAAGTTTCTTTACCAAGTGATGCTGCATGGAATAGCTAATTGTTGAACTTCTGCAGAAGTTGAATAACAGTTCAAATGTACTCTTGTATCACAGAGTCCAATGAAAAGCAAGAGAGATTATTTTTCCGCTTGGCTGCCAATCGCTGTGCCTCTGATTCCTCTATTTCCTTCTATTTGTTTTTAGTTGAGCATAGAGATCAATATTTCCTCCTTTTTCTTCCTGTCTCTCCCTTTTATCAACTATAGGTATTCAGCATGTTTTTGGAGACTTTAGTAGATTTCATACAAGTTCACAAAGATGATCTTCAAGATTGGTTATTTGTGCTGCTGACACAACTCCTTAAAAAAATGGGTGCTGATTTACTTGGGTCTGTTCAGGCAAAAGTTCAGAAAGCCCTTGATGTTACAAGGTAATATTTTCTGCATATATTTCAAATTTACCAAATAATTAGAATACTTAGTTCCTGTATTTAAAAGTTCAGAATTCTAGGTCCTTTCAAACAATTAAGATTGCACAGGCAATATTTGAAAATTGTGCATTTTGCCCAGTCATGTGGTATATTTAATACTTTATTTCTAGATAAAGATGTGTTTCTTTTGTAAACATTTTAATGGTTTGGGCAGTTCAATATAGTATTTTATCATCAGTAAGATGTATCTAGAGTCATGCATGGTGGCATAGTGCATTTAGGTCCAGCTACTTGAGAAACTGAGGCAGGAGCATTGCTTGAGGCCACCCTGAGCAGTGTAGCAAGGCCTTTCCCAGAAAAAGCCTTCAGTCATGTCTTAGCATTTTAGTCAAGATCAACTGAAGATGTATCTGTGAAGAAGGGCTGAAGATTGACTTGATCTAATATAAAAATGAGTATTTTGTAAGGTTTAAAAGAATATTTTCTCTTTTCAAAAGATTTTGAACCAAGGATATATTTCTACTTTTCCATGTAGATTGTTGAAGTGTTTTATTTTAAATATCCAATTACTAAGTTGGAGTCTACAATTTAGATTTTAGGCATAAGGAAACATGTCTGAGCATGTCGAACCTTTAACTGAATACTTTTTTTCTATTAAATCTATATTTGAGTCAAGATAGACTATTATTTACTATAGTGTTGTTACATAATTCTGTACTGTGGAAAAATACCAATGTTTATATTTTTCTAGGAATGCTTGTATTGTATATTGTACCACATAGACTGTACCACAGAGACACTACTTCATCACAGTTTTGGATGACATTATGTTTGGGTATTAAGTGTCAATTTTTGCTATGAAGTTTGTTAAATGCATACTTTGCTGCTGGCTTAATTTTTTTGTTTTTGTTTGTTCTTATTTCAGAGAATCTTTCCCAAATGATCTTCAGTTTAATATTCTAATGAGATTTACAGTTGATCAGACCCAAACACCAAGCCTGAAGGTAAAAATTTGAGGTCTTTTGAAGATACTGTAGGAACCGATGCATTTCATTAATAAAGTTATATTGATATTTATATTTGTCATGTGACAAGCAGCTCAATCAGTGGGCTTTGTTTTTATAAACTTTCAGACAGTCAAGCCAGCACTTCGGGACCAGCTTCACTCTTTTTGGAGCTCCAAGGTTTTTTCTTTTTGTTTTAATCTGCATTATTTCTTTTTTTAACTTTCTCTGCCATGTTTCCGATAATGTTTGTATGCATCTGTATTCAACTACTAACCATTATAAGCCTTTTAAGCATGCACATATTTGATTTCAAATGTTATTCAAATATCCGACTTTGGTGAAGCTTATTGGGGATATAGTCTGGAAGGCATCACAAGTATGGCCATCTAACCCTACACTGGCAGCGCAAATTTGCTTTATAAAGTCTTAGCTAATTTTATGTTTGTGATTTCCCAAAACTTTTGTTTTCTTAGCTAAAGTTTTAGGAGTTTTGTAGATATTTTCGGCAAAATAGCAGTTGTTACCTAAGCACTTACTTGATTTCAGTGCCATTCTCTCATTCCCCTTAATGGAAACAGTAACTCTTTTTACAGTGTGATATTTCTGGCATGTGCATAAAATTTATAATCAGTATAAACTTTCTCAATTTTTATTTACACACGTTTTCCACTTCACTTAGTGAAAACTAAGTGGATTCTAATTTTTTATTTAAAATAATTAAATTTAATATAAAGGAAAACAATGCCAATGTTTAAGAAGAGCCCCTGGATTCTTTCCTAAAGATGTTTCAAATGAAATTAAAGTCAGGGAAATAACAAGCATATGTGCTTTTTACAAATCTTGTATTTTCTGCTCTATTCTGCACGAAATATACTTCCAGTGTTAACTGCTCAAGATTGATTTTTTTTCCTTTCAGTTTGTGAATGAAATTGTACCTCAAAGTCACAATTTGTTTCTTACCAGCATGGACTTACATTCAATCTATTGTTATTTTCTTAGAACTACTTTATGAAAGGGGTTCTTCCACCTTTTTATTTTTAAAAGTGATCTGCAAAAGAATAATTTACTTGACACTATGGATTAATATTTTTGAACTTATATCCAAGTCACTGTGCTAGGCATTGCTGGGAATGCAAAACTTACATTTTTTTATCATAATTGCAATACACGATAAACTATAAGTTAGATAAAAGATATATGTACTAAGGGTGTTGAACATGTATGTAGAGGTATTTCATGAGACAGTCCAAATGAATATCTAAACCAGCTTAAGACATGAGTAAAAGGGGAGTTGAAAAATGAATAAAGTTGCTGAAAATGTGATGAGAAAGACAAAGAGAATAGTGAATGGATGATAACCATTAATGTAAATGGCCTCAACTCAAAAGTCAAAAGGAAAAGATTGGAAGACTGGATTAAGGAACACAATCCAACGATATGCTGTATACAGGAAACACATTTTACTCAAAAAGAAATCCATAGGTTGAAAGGTAAAGGTTGGAAAACAATTCTCCATGCAACAGGCCCCCAGAAAAAAGCAGGGGTACCTATTATGTTTGCAAACAATGTAAACTTCAAACCAAAAACAATCAAAAGAGATAAAGAAGGCTACTACATACTAGTTAGGGGAAAGCTACAAGAGAAGAGGTAACAATCCTAAACATTTATGCACCAAACAATGGAGCACCTAACTTTACAAGTCAAATCTTGACAGACGTAAAAAAATCAAATAACTAATAACACTATTGTAATAGGGGACCTAAACACCCCTCTGACGCAGAGACAGGCCAACCGGACAGAAACTCAGCAAAGAAATAACAGACCTGAACCAAAAGTGTGAACAGATGGACTTAGTAGATGTATACAGAGTGTTCCACCCCACAGCATCAGAATACACATTTTTCTCAGCTGCACATGGGTCTTTCTCCAAAATAGACCACATTTTAGCCCATAGAGCATATCTACCTAAATGCAAAAGAATTCAAAT